>JAOUQV010000010.1:2712864-2727900 GCA_028565295.1 Aspidoras spilotus | reverse complement strand
ATTGACGCTGTATTGGCCGCAAAAGGAGGCGCTACACCATACTAATAAATTATTGTGGTCTAAAACCAGGTGTTTCACTTTCATTGTCCAACCCCTGTATATGCTCCATTATTTTCATGCAGTATTTTTTTTAATAGACACAATGACAGAGTACAGCAACATTATTATCTACATGTTAGATGTTATATACACTTACTGGCCACTTCATTAGATACACATGTTCAAATTCTTCCTAACACAAATATCTAATTAGCCATTCACATGGCCACAACTCCATGCATTTAGGCATGTAGAGGTGGTTAAGGCAACTTGCTGAAGTAAAGTATAAACATAGGGAGTAAAAGCAATTTAAGTTACTTTAAATATGGTATGGTTGTTGGTGCCAGACGGGCTGGTCTGAGTATTTCAGAAACTGCTGATTTACTCGGATTTTCACACAAAACCATTTGTAGGGTTTACAGAGAATGGTCCGAAAAAGATAAAAGATCCAGTGAGCAGCAGTTGTGTGGCCAAAAATGGCTTGTTGATGCGAGAAGTATGAGGAGAATTGTCAGACTGGATCGAGATGATAGAAAGGCAACAGTAACTTAAAATAACTGCTCCTTACAACCAAGGAAAGCAGATTACCATCTCTGTTCAAAGTATGCCACAAAGAATTAAGGCAGTTCTGAAGAAACACAGGGGTCCAACATTTACTAGCAAGGTGTACCTAATAAAGTGGCCAGTTAATGTAGATGATAAACTTTCTCAGATACTTTACACTGGACACTTCCCCAGATATTAGTTTTTTTTTTTTTTTTTTTGTTGGAATACCTCAAAGACCATGATTTTGTTCTACCACTAGAAACTAATCTAGATTAGATCAAAACCAGAACTGCTAGTATTTTCAACGGGGCAGTCGTAGACTTGTGGTTAAGTAACTAGCCATGCGACCGGAAGGTCCCTGGTTTAATTCCAAGTACCGACAAGTCATGGCTGAAGGCACCTAACCCCCAATTGCTCCCGGGGTGCTGTGCTGGCTGCTCGCTGCTCCGGGCATGTGTGCTCACTTCACCTGTGTGTGTTTGTGTGTGTGTTTCACTGCACGGATGGGTTAAATGCAGAGGACCAATTCTGCTGTGTGCAAGCATAGTGGCAAAATGTCTCCCAGCTTTGAGTCCAGAATCTGGTTTGATATACTATGCTAGAATGCTACAGGTAACTAATGAAGGGTACAAAGCAAGGGAGTGACCAAATTTAGGAATGTGGAATACATGTGAGCTGCAGCATTCTTAATCAGTTCCATGGGTCTAATGATACAAATATGGACCCCAGCTCAGACAGAGTTTCAGTAGTCTAGGCTTGAGATGACAAGAATCTAAGCAAAAATCTGTGGAAAAAAGTCAAATTGTCTACATTTTGTCCAGAATAAAATGTAAAAAATGTATTATTTGAAGACAAGAGTTTACATCTGTTGAAACATAAGGATGTCTGATCTATGCAAACGCCCCAGATTGTTCTCGCTGTTCCTGTATTCAGTGCATCCTACAGCGTTACATAATCAGCCAGTCGTTTTGCACAAGCCTGTCACTGCATGACAGATGATGCAGTCTTTTGTTTACATGGGAAAAAAGAAAGTTCTGCAGACTTCTTGTCTCATAGTGAACACCCCTTCCTTTTTTCTACAAAATCCTTTTTTTATACGTGCCTGGACGGGTAGCTGTTCTAATTATTCCCCTGGCTACAGACACCACTGCTGCTAATTAAGCTAAAGTAGCAGCACAACTAGAACTGTTGTTCTGGATGCATGCATCACTGTGAGCCCCCTACTGATTCACTATAAATCGCCTGTTGTTGAGGAGCGGGTTGCGGCTCACAATAACTATAACATTACAGCCAGAGTATCTATGCGCAGATTTACAAGCCAATACCGTGACGAAGTATGCTAGATCCTTACCATTTTTCAGTGTTACAGCTTTAAATATTGTTACTTGATGTAAATTTAGATTATGTAATGAAAGTTTATTCATGTGGTCAACAGGATAATTGGCCACACAAGGGACGAGGTCATTGCTGGTATTACTGTATAAAATGAAGTCCATAGAGTCCATAAGTTCTAGTAAACTTCATCAGAGTATTGATCAGCTGTTCCCAAACAATGTAGGAGTGGCACACTGTATCCTTTATTTCAGCTCATAAAACAATCTGGTTTAAAATAGCCTTTAGTTGTCACATATGATTTACTTTACAATGATGGGGGCAGTCGTAGGCTTGTGGTTGAGGAAACAGCCTTGCAACCGGAAGGTCCCTGGTTCGATTCCAAGTATCGACAAGTTATAGCTGAAGTGCCCTTGGGCAAGGCACCTAACCCCCAGTTGCTCCCCAGGCGCTGTGCTGGCTGCTCACTTCACCTGTGTGTCTATGTGTGTGTTTCACTGCACAGATGGGTTAAATGCAGAGGACCAATTCCGCTGTGTACAAAACGTAGTGGCAAAATGTATCACTTTCCCTTTTATATTCTTTTCTTCACTTATGGAATTTGCATTCGGAGTACAGGGACACAGGCAGTGCCTCTGGAGCAGAGCCTTCTAATGAGCCTTCTAAGACTCTAGCCCAGAGTCTTAACCTTTGTGTCACCAAAGCACATAATACCAAGCATTGCTGGGTACAAAACATTTGAACCTTTTAATCAGCTACACCGCAGATTTGCCTGTCTACCTTGAACAATAATTGTATTCTAAAGACTTGTATAATAACTGTTAGGTCCATGTTATGTCATGTCATGTCATGTCATACGCCATCATCACCTTAAACAAGTGAGGCAAACATGGGTCAACTTGCATATGGATGAAGTTCATTATCTTGTGTAGTGGGTTCCCTGATGTCTGCGTTATGTAATTAATTAGAAAGGTGGACCTAACCATCTTCTCCTTGAATTGCTACCTTGCCATGCTAGAGAAGCCTTGTATTGCTATGAATCTGAGAGCAATACCTTCTGGAGCTATGCTCCTAGCAGGGTATCAATTGACAGTGGTCAAAGAGGAGGTTTCAGACAGCGATCAGCAATCACAAACCCAGTCATGGGGATCAAAACTGTGGGCTGCTGCAGCATGGTTCTCAAATCTATCATTTTCCACAATGAGGAGTATGCGGGTTCAGCCTTGAACAAAGATTAGCATGCGTATTCAGTCACTTTATCCCTCAGAACACTTATGATTACAAAACAAGTTTGATGCTTGACTCTCAAACCAATCACACGTGTAACCATGTGTGATCTTTGGCTGTATTTTTTTTTTCTCCACTCTTGGTACACCTATGATACCTAAATAAATGATTGGACACTTTATCAGTGATAGTATGCCACGTGTCAGGTGTCCCTAGAGTAGTAAGAAATAAACCGGTTGTCTGTGTATCTAATGAAGAGCCCCCAAGCTTAGCACTGTACCGTTTCATGACTCAAATCAAACAGGGGACCTTCCGGTCGCAAGGATCCTTAACCTCAAGCCTACGACTGCCCCTGCATTAGGTTACTCCAATTTCTGCATTTTTTTATTTTTGGGTTTTACGGGGTTAAACAGAATAACGTTAGCATCTGCAGGACATGATGAAGATATTATACTTCCACTTAGGCAGGAAAAAAAAATATTGATCACTTGGCTCATGTTTAATTGTTAGTTCAATGCCGAGTTCAGTTTCTCTGTGTTTCTCTGTCTACATTTCTTATCATTATATCACAGCCGGTACAATTCTACAAGGTCAACCGTGTTATTTTAGAGATTTGTAAAACTTGATGTCATTTTTAATTTGATGTTGCTTCTGCAGAGAAGCTCTGGGGCAGTACTGTAAGAATTATTGAGTTTCAGTACTTAGTAATGTAAAAAAAACTTTAGGTATTATTTTTGACATTTTTATACCATGGAAAAATCTTCGGGCGGCACAGTGGCACAGTGGGTATTTCTGTCTCCTCACAGCAAGACAGACTCAGGTTCGATCCCCGGGGGAGTACCACGACTGAAAAATTTCTGTGTCGAGTTTGCATGATCTTACTGTGTTTGTGTGTATTTTCTCCGGGTGGTCTTGTTTCTATCCACAATCCAAAGACATGCACATTAATTGGTGTCTCTAAAAGGTATTACTGTGTGTGCCTTATAATGGAGTGGCGCCCTGTATAGGGTTGTCCCTTGTGTCAGTCTTGTGCCTCGGCACCTGTTGGCCCATGACCCCTTGTGGATTAAGCGGAAGATAATTAATAAGGGGAAAAGGTTGAATTTTAGAACTATGAATTTTTGTCAATGAATGTTCATAACTCTTATAATGTATCTGACAGGGGCAGTCGTAGGCTTGTGGTTAAGGAATCAGTCTTGCGACCAGAAGGTCCCTGGTTCGTTTCCAAGTACCTACAAGTCATGGCTGAAGTGCCCTTGGGCAAGGCACCTAACCCCCAATTGCTCCCCGGGTGCTGTGCTGGCTGCTCACTGCTCAGGGCACGTGTGCTCTCTTCACCTGTGTGTGTGTATTTGTGTGTTTCACTGCTTAACATAGTGGCAAAATGTATCACTTTCACATCCTACAATGTCCTTATCAAAATTGCTCAAATCCTCATGCTTGCCCATTTTTCCTACTTATAAAACATCAACTTCATGAGCTGATTGTTTATCTGCCGGTTAAAATGACAGTCCATTTGAGTTGTGTGATTTATACCAGGATAATTAATCTTACTCACTTCAGTCAGTGGTTGTAATGTTCTATATGATGTATTCCTTTTTCTCACAGTAATTGTATAGATCTTTTCACCCCTTTAAATTTGGTGCAAATCTAGTCCCACTTATTAATTCCTGCTTATACCGCTTTAATCTTGCTTCCAGGAAAACCAGGGTCTAACCGTCAGAACAGGGCGCAAGGCGGGAACAAACCCAGGCACCATCATAGAGTAAAACTCAGTGGTGACTCATTGCACATTGGTTTCTCAGTGTTTCTAGTCAGACCAACGGGTGCCTCTGTTCGGTCCTTGATCAAGACCCTCTCAGCTCCAGTCATACTGTACTGGGGTTATCTCTCTGAACTGACCCCAACTTTCACACTAAGAGGGATATTTAAAGAAAATAATATAAGCGTGCTGTAATTTTCAGTTTATGTGACAAATAAAGGCTTATATTCTTGTACTCACACACTCACCCATATTAAGAGCACCAGTTAGAACGATGTAGGTCTTTGACAGGACAGGATAATTAAATAGTCACCCATAACTCACAAGTATTTTCTCCACTCAAGCTATTTAAATGCTGAATCGTTAAGTTGGAAGGTTTTGTTACAGACTTCTGTGACACAGACAGACACATGATCACATTACCCTAACCTTGGAGTGGACATATTCAAGGTTCCACCCACATATCAAGGCTGTATGATGAAGGGTCATTTCTATTTTACAAGCCTGAGAGTGGATAAGAGAGCTGAGGGCTATGGGTAAGTGATGGAACATAATGTCCTCAATTGCTACACAGCTTTAAGGGGACTTTACAAAAAAAGAAAACTTATATTAGAGTGTTCTGTTAGTGTGCATTTCATGTGAATTTCATTTAAGGATTAGATATTTTTGATACAGCTGTGTCTTTATTATCGGAGTCAATATATATTTTTACCTTTCTATAATGTATGCGATAATGGGCATACCAGCATGCACCCTAAGATTCGAATTCTGTTCACCTTCCGATCACTTTTCTTCTGTAAATAATCTCATCCACTCGAGCCACATCATGGATCGACACGGCTTGTTTAACGCTTCCAGTCTTGCCATGAAAGAGTTTCAGTTCTTCTGAATTAAATAGGAGATATAAATAGTTCCATGCTATGCCAAGGCATCATTATAATCGATAAAGCACCTTTGAATTACATCAGAGTGCCCTCTTATGGCTACTGCGTTTAGTTCAGTTTCGTAGAGGGGACTTGTACATGGAGAAGGATTAGATTACTGCATTTTTAAAGGTGTGATTCTTCACAGATTCACATCATTAGAATTAGGCATGCAAAGAAATAGAATACATTCGATGTGTGCATTTATATGGAAATCATTTTAGGGTTTCTTAAAGTGTGCAGAGAAATGGAGGAGACTAGACATTGTCTGGAAAACCAGAACGTGATGTTATTAGTACACTTTTTTGTTTCAATAGAGTTTGTAGCAGGTTTATGTGAATAACTAAATCATGTGATAAATAATTCAGTAAATTGATTGATGCATGTCTGCAAACCACAAAATCAACCGATTGGTAGAAAATATGGGCTTCCTCAAGAAGAAGCAATTTAGGATCTAGGGTTATAAATAAGACGTCATAAATTTTGCACGGCAATAAAGAATAAAAACAAATTGAAATCCATAAAGTGATAATATATGATAAAAAAAAACAACATGGCTTAACTGAGGCGTCACAGTGGCGTATTGTGTAGCGCTGACACCTCACAGCAAGAATTACATAGATTCAGTCCTGATTGGGACAACCGTCTATATATTGGCTATTACGTGTTTCCTACAATGGATTTTCACCCTGTCTAGCGTAGTTGAATAATGAATGCTTAACTGCTTAACTGAGTATAAATGCAATATGGAAGACATCAAACTTTTAAGTGTTATACAAGTGTGTTGTAGTTTCATCTTGTTATTAATGTGGTTTCATAATAATGGTTTTAGGTGAATACTATGAATAATAAGTATAATATCCTAAGAGGTTCAATACATTTACGCCTTAATGCTCCTTTTATAACAGAGTAGAAAATTTCGGATCCATCAATAGAAAGCAATTCATAGCATCCAATCTTATAACTTATACACAAAGGCTCCTGTGAACCTTTCTCACAAACCACCTGTCTAATCAGTCTCATGCCAACAGGAGTGATAAGCACAGAACATCTCTTCACTTTCATGACTTTAATACATGCACATCTCAGCAGAAGACACACTCCAGCACACAAAACAGACCTTATCATGCATCTGTCTATAACGGACATTTTCGAATAAAAGTTCTCAAAGGAAATATACAGTACACTTACCTATCCTGGCATGAAAAACTGAGACTGGTGAAATTTTGGAGGATTTTCCTGTTTTTTTTTTTTTTTTTACGGCCCCCGTTTTTTTCTGTTTCTAGGGATAAATATAGCAACAGTCCAGGCAACAGTCCAGGGGTCCCAAAATTATGGGTTTAAGTTGATACATAATGCACAAGTTCATGAGAGACAAAAATCCTACAAGATGCAGAGATTCATTATTCTTCGTTTATTCTTCACTCAAATGTTTAGATAAATCCTGGAGGCTGTGGCACCCATTTGACCATTAAAACATCACCAACTGGCGTCATCGTGATCCGCACTTTTCCGCATGCGGAAATATTTGTTTAAAAATATTAAATATGGTTTCTCCGACGTTGCAAGAAAAAGTGTTCCAGAATCAACCATCAGATTCAATGAGCCATCTCTCATGATGAAGACCCAACGCTGTTGCATTTGCCTAATGTGCCCTTAAGCGCGCGCAGGCGGAAGGTATAGGTTTGCGCGCGCGAACGGAATATTTTCTCTTTTTTTCCCTCGATTGAAGCCGCGCGCTCAGGTTACTCCAGAGTTCACGTAGACACACCCATCAGGTTGCGTTCCTGCAACACCAGAAGGTGCAAGCGCAGCTGTGGGAACATCTGTCTGGACTTTGGTTTTACTCCTCGCTGAGTGCTGAATAGAGAAATGAAGGAAGGAGCGACGAGCGCTCGTGGGCTTTCCGCGCGCGAGAAGTGTGTTTGTTTGTGTGTGTGTGTGTGTGTGTGTGTGTGTGTGAGAGAGAGAGAGAGAGGGGGAGAAAGAGAGAGAAAGAGAGAGAACGATTCCTCTATAGAACCCCTCACACTGCAACTCCCATATGTAAAATATAGCAATTAGCTATACTTAAGAACCACTTTCTTTTGTTAGCCAAAGCAACTTGGATAGATTCTGTTTCAGCACCTTGGACAGCAAAGGACATATCGTAAAACCTTCTACACCAGTGAAGAAGGCGTTTTCCATAAGCTTGTTGTTATATGTGAAGGAGGTGTCCTGCGATGGAGGTGAAGGCTCCGTACCAGTCTCAGTGCAGGTAGCTCAGATTTCATGTCTGTCAGTCGACCAGTCTATGTAAAGAAGTATGCCCTAGGTGTCTACTAGCCCTAAAAAATAAATTGTGGCCTATGTTGTTACACAGTTAGTCAGTTCTGTGGGTGCTGTGGCAGCTCAGTGGGTACAATGTTGGATTACTGACCACAATGCCATGGGTTCTAGTCTTTAACCTCAATTAATGTGTGGCAACTTCAGGAATCAATAAAAAAAAAGATATAACTTCAATCTACTCTAGTAAAATATAGAAAGTACAGTATCTGTGGCAGTCGGTCCCTATGGAATAGATGTGGCCTTTGTACCGATGAACCACAGAAAAGGAGATGCATATTCTGGCACATTCAGCCCATCAGTTACTTGGAGCAGTGGCACCTCAGTGGTTAAGAAATTGGACTACAAGCCTAATGATCATTAATTCAAATTCCTAGCTGTCTAGCTACCTCTGCTGTTCTGAATTGTGTTGTTTTGTATTGTAACCTTCAACTCTTACGATGAATGTAATTCGTATGATGTATTCACTAATCAATGCAAATCAAGTAAATTAGTCATTAGTCAATGTGAAGTAAATGAGGCCTTGGGGACAGTCAGTCCCTATGGAGTAGATGTGGTTTTTGTACTTGTAACCCCCAGAAAAGTAGGAGCATTTTCTGTAGCAGGTCAAACTAATTGTATGTCCACCAAGCTCAATAAATGACCTGTGGCTTATAGTTCTACCAGTCTCAGAAAAATGTTCTGCCCTTAGTGTCTAACAGTACTAGGGTGGCCAGTATGTTACATATGGTATTGGTGGCTCAGTTGTTAAGGGAATAAACTATTGACTCAAAGGTTAAATCTCAATACTGCCAGGCTGATCCTGCTGCACCCTTAACCCTCGGCTGTTAAGTTGTATAAATAAGGTGATTGTAAATAAGTCACTGTTTTTTTTTTTAAGACAGTTTGGCATCAATATGAATCATCAGTAGCTTTGGCTGTTGTACCTGTGAGCAGAGAAAATAGTGGAAGAGGTCTCTGTACAGATAACATGGATTTCAATAGATGTCAGTCAGTCAGTCAATAACATGACGCAGTACCCATACATCTTAAGTTCAAATTCCACCACTGCATAGCTCCCTGTGCTGGGCCCGCACAGTTGTACTACTACCAAATAATGATATAATACTGTTTTGGTTCATGGAAGGCAGTGTCATGAGCTCATGAATCGATGGAAATACAATTCCTATTCCAAAAAAAGACAACATATCAAATGTCGAAAATGAGACATTTTGAAATTTCATGCCAAATATTGGCTCATTTAAAATTTCGTGACAGCCACACATCTTAAAGAAGTTATAACAAGGCCATGTTTACCAGTTTGAGACATCCCCTTTTCTTTATACAACGGTCTGTAAACGTCTGGGGACTGAGAAGACAAGTTGCTCAAGTTAAGGGATATGAATGTTAACCCATTCTTGTCTAATGTAGGATTCTAGTTGCTCAACTGTCTTAGGTCTTTTTTGTCATATTTTCCTTTTTATGATGCGCCAAATCTTTGCTGCAAGCTGGCCAGTTCAGTACCAGGACCCTGCTTCTATGCAGCAATGTTGCTTTAATTGATGCAGTATGTGGTTTGGCATTGTCATGCTGAAAAATGAAAGGTCTTCCCTGATATAGACGTTGTCTGAATGGGAGAATATGTTGCTCTAGAACCTGGATATACTTTTCAGCATTGATGGTGTCCTTCCAGATGTGTAAGCTGCTCATGCCGCATGCACTAATGCTACCTCATACCATCAGAGACGCAGGCTTCTAAACTGAGCGCTGATAACATTTTGGGTCTTCCTTTTGCCCATTTTGTAATTTCCAATACAGAAGCATGTAGATGGTGATATGTACAAACTCAATTTTACACTGTCGAACTCCTTTCTGGTATCGCTCCACTATTTGTCGGCGCAGAATTAGAGGGGTTGGTGATTCTCTTCCCATCTTTACATCTGAGAGCAATTGACACTCCAAGATGCTCTTTTTATACCCAGTCATGTTAATGACCTACTGCCAATTAGTCCTCGAGCTGTTCCTTTTTTTACCTTTACATTTTATAGCCTTGTCCCAAATTTTTTTAGATGTGTTGCTGTCACAAAATTCCAAATGAGCCAATATTTTGCATGAAATGTAAAAATGTCTCACTTTCAACATTTGATATGTTGTCTATGTCCTATAATGAATACAATATCAGTTTTTAATATTTGTAAATTATTGCATTCTATTTTAATTTACAGTTTGTAATTTGTCCCAACTTTTTATGGAATCGGGTTTGTAAAAAGGTGTAGCCTCTGTCTACTAAGCACAGTGGAGAAAGTGTAACCTCTGTGACAGTAAGTTCATGTGTAGAAGATGTGGACTTGTGAGCTGTATATAAATACCAGTCACATTATGGGCATAATTGTGTCAGTCAGGCTCAGTGAAGAAGATTTAGCCCATGTCTACCCACCATAGTGCAGTCAGTGTCTCGTCTGTAAAAATTAGTCCTAGTGAAATATATGCTGTCTGTTAAACCCAGTGCCATGATATGGCTGTATATAACTGACAAGTGCATGGAAGGAGTTATAGGCAATGCATTTATCAGTCCTAATTAATGATAGGTTGCATCTGTGTAAGTCAGTCAAAACAGAGACAAACAGCTCCTGACTGGGAAACAGGTCCAAAGGAAACAAAAAGTTCGACCTCTATCTTTAACAGAACTAGCGAAAGTGTCATATGTTAAGTTCTACCCTTTATCACACTGTATTAGTATCATCCATCATACCTCCCATAACTGATCACAAATAACCACCGCATCATCTTAACCAAAGGAAACATGCCCATGCACCCACCACATGTGAGAAAATTGCATTGGGATTTGCAGCTTAGGCTGTTTTGGTTCTTATTGCCTTGCTGACTGATTGCACCTTTCAGAAACGAACACACTGCTTTAGCTCAGTCAAAACTTAATCAAACACACTCATTTCCGTCTGGCTTGTCTGACTGTCTGCACATTCCTCTACACTCCTCCATCAAGACTCTGACACACTGATGAAGAGACTATGTGTGCATGTGAGTGTGAGACTTTGAGAGATCTCACTACAAACACACAAATTATCTGATTCCTGTCCTATATATACCGTAGATATATCAACAAAAGCTTAACGAACAAGAATAACAGAAAAAAATAGAGAACGTTCTGCAGTTGTGAAATTAATTTACTCCCGGAAAAGAGGAAACTCTGTGAGAGAGCCATGACAAGAGAAGTGATGTACTCTTGAAGGGTGCATGCATATAAAAAGTTCTAAAAAGTGTATATTTTCCAATTATTTAATAATATTTATACTTTGTCTGGGTTTATAAAGAATATAGTGGATTAACTGTACCTTATCATATGACATATGACTGCTTTTCCTCTTCTTCATCTTTGACTTCCACCAATATTTGGTTGTTCATCAGTCTACATGAAACTTACAGCTGTAGTCCCACGTGTCTGATAGAGAATATAACATTTGACACAGACTACAATTGGATACATTAGGTGATAGATAACCACTTAAATAACTAGTTCTAAGACAGGATTAACTCAGTTACCATAAATATCTAATTATATTGTACTTATAAGTGCACAAAGGTGTCAAAAGAGTGCTAGAATCACTGAACTTAAACACAATAAAAAAGAACCCGAAAGCACATAGAACAAACTCAAATCAGGTGCCAGCACTGGTATAATTAAAGCTCTAGGGAGTTGGGTGCACAATTGATCTTCCTTTTTGGGTAGATCATGATTGGTTGCTTAGGGGATTTTGCAGCCCCCAGTGGTTGTCAATGCACCAGCAAATTTCACTTATTTATTTTTTGGCTCTTATGCTTTATATTTATACTTATATACTTATATACTTTTATATTTTATAATAATTAGTGTACATACAAATATTAAGATATTTGATATCATATTTGGATGTGATGCCTTGACACTGAAGAAAGAAGGAAGAAAGACATATTCAGGCTTTTAAAAACAAATACATCTGGACGTTGTTGAGGATCTCATGGATGATGATGACGATGATGACCTCTAAGCAAGTCTAGATGGAATGAACAGAAAGTGTGTTACTGAACCACATAAAATCCAGCAGGTTTACATACATCAGGCATGTAATGGGGCTCACACGACAGTATTAAAGATGGTGTTCGATGAAAGGACTTGTGGATGGAGTCACAAGATGTTGAAGAGTGAGAGAATAATCTGGAAGACAACATCACAACGTTGACCGGATTACCCAGACTATTACAACAAGACAGAGGGCATTCGAAAAAGCAGACACATCCATGTAGCCAACCATTAATATGTAATGTTACTTAAGATAAGCCTTTATTTGTCCCACAATGGGGAAATTTACATTCTCAGCAGCAAGTTACAGTGGATAGAAAAGGTAAAAAGAGATTTCTGATGAAGTGACAAGATCCTTGTCTTAGTCATATTGTAAGATGACCTGCGTTGTCCCCTTGTAAAATGTACATAGATTTTGGGGCATCCTGCTAAAGGAATTGACTGAACAGATGGTTTTCTAGTGCCACCAAAAGATCTTTCTCATTTTTTGCTTTTGTTGTGATGAGTCCCTGTTTGAATCAATTTCATAATTAAGTAGGAGAGCTGGTGGTAATTTTATTGTCCGTACGTTACTGAAGAAATGTCTTAGAAACACTACAAACACTACAAGGCTGCTGAATTTAGCTGCAAAAGCGGATCAAAATCCTGCACACTAGTCTGAAGGAATTTTATCCCATTTCCCTAAGGAATGTGTGTTGCAGACCTCAATGCATTTAAAGGTATAACACTGATCTTTATAAGCATTGGCAAACTGCTGTGGTTTAAAAGTCTATAAAACACTTCTGGACATTCAGTAAGCAGAAAGTAATCAGCAAGATTCCTTTAACAGGATGCCCCAAAATATCAGTACATTTTACAAGGGGACAACTCAGGTCATCTTACAATATGACTAAGACAAGGATCTTGTCACTTCATTAGAAATCCTGACTATGTATGCAGCATCTGCAACACCAAAGGCATAGTGGGTGATTTCATTTCTTCCTGTCATGCCCTCAGCAATCTGGCAGATGGAACTGAAGCATCCTGGCCACTTTTGCCACAATCTGGACGCTTTCTCCCGAAGGCAATCAGACTTTTAGTCACCTGGCTGCCCCCAAACCTAAATCAATTGAACTGAGCTGAGCTGAGCAGTGCAAATAAAAATGCACCTCATCTCAACATGCGTGCTGTATTTCTGCATTGTCATGTTTGCACTTGGAGGTCTGGCATATGTTAGTGTGTGTGAGTACTCTTTTTACACTAATACTAGTTATTCCTTTAATAAAAATCGTATTGACTGAGAAGGTCATGTAAAAGTAAACTTTATGATCATTGCTCAACTGATAATTGATACTTTTTGATGAATTCATCTCTTACATGCTCAGAGTGTTAAGGGAGAACCAAACCCCCATATATGGGGCTGATTTTAACACCATTCTTCATTCTTTTTATCACTCTTTAATTATCATTTAATGCAATCCTATGTGGCAAGCGAGAGTGTATAAAGTGTCACATATTGATGTCACACAAGGCAGAGCTCACTGTACAACTTAGAAAAACTGATTTTCTCTGCTTCTTTTTCCCTGAAACGCGTATAAAAGTCGTATACTTTCACCTAGAATCTCTATTTGTATCGTATTTTGTAGTAATACTTCTTTATTTCTCAAACACGATCATCATTTTACAAATGAATTAAAAAAATTATGGCAATGGGTCCATGGGTCTGCTTGCTCACAGTCTAGCCAAATATAGTCTTTTTTTGCCTTTCACATTACAAGTGCCATTGTATTTCCTCCTGGAAATGAAAACATACTTTGTTTTGTTTGCCTTTTTAATGATTATTTAGAGTCTGTTATGCACCTCTCTGTGATATTTATGTAGCACATTAATATACATAAACCTTCCTGCTGAACTATTGTCAAGTCTGGTGTTCTGGAAATTTAATCAACACCCTTCTGACAAATCGGATTTGAGAATTCAATATCAAGGTGGTATAAAAATAAATAAAGTAGACATAAATCATTCTGGTCTAAAGGGTTTGTCTCATGGTAGTAATCATGTTTTACTTGAATTGGATTGCCATATTGATGAAATAAAGCAGTGAAGCATAAAATGGCACTAATACAGATAATATGATAAGCGAGAAGACAAGCCTGGTTTGTGTGGCACACCAATAAATCTAAGATCCAATGAAGTGTCTTTGTTGGATACATTTCAGTTTATTTTGTGTTGCAATGCAATCATATACCAAGTATTATTACTGTTATTATTATCATCCCATTTCATATTCTATATCTACTTCACACAAAACAAATGCTGCACATGGGTATAATGCATATTCAGGTGAAATGTGCTTGTTTAAAGCTTGCTCCAGTGATGAATCAGTTACTTTTTATTTTGTATCCACCCTTGGACATAACCATCCCAGTTTAATATTGAAAGGGTTCTTAAAATTGCTATTCCAACCTGGCCTGGATAGGTTGCTTCATTTTGAACACAGATCTCTGGACACATTTTCAATTCAGCACTTTCAATGTTTTTTTGAAACTCAAAAGTACTGAAAAGCTTCAGGTCCTATTTATACATTTTCCAAAATGTATTGCATGAGAATCATTAAACTGTTGCTCTGTGGGGATGTTTATAAGAGGGTAGATGCAAGAGCAACTAGACATACCAGAGAACAAATCAAGAGTATTATAATATATATGAGAATATGTACAGGGGTTTAGACAATGAAACTGAAACACCTGTCATTTTAGTGTGAGAGGATTTATAGCTAAATTGGACAAGCCTGGTGGCCAATCTTCATTAATTGCACATTGCACCAGTAAGAGCAGAGTGTGAAG
>JAOUQV010000010.1:2672334-2687083 GCA_028565295.1 Aspidoras spilotus | reverse complement strand
TGCCAGGTAGGAGGCAGAGAGGAAGACCAACTAGGAGATATATGGATGTGGCCAATGTAGACATGCAGGTAGTGGGTGTGAAAGCAGAAAATGCAGGGGACAGAGTGAGGTGGAAAAAGTTGACACGCTGTGGCAACCCCTGATAAAAGGGAGAGGCCGAAAGAAGAAGAAGAAGAAGAAGATTAAAGTATTTGCAGCTTACTTAATATAAACAGTTGGTACATGCAGTATTCTACAACCATGCTATGTACATTATCTAATTTGTACCTTGAAGAACAAAAAAGAACATGTACAATATTGTTTAAAACTCGTAGGCACCTTTATGTTTAGTAACAAAAATGTATTTGTTTATCTTTATAACATATACATTACTATGTCTATACACATACCAGATCACTTTATAGACAGAAACTGTAATCAAAGCTGCTAGGCTTTGCTTCAAAAATAAAGCATGTGTGATAGAGTCTCCAGAAGAACGATGTCAGGTTTTCCAAGACCCTCAGTAATATGTAACTGCTAATTACTGGATCACATGGACAAAGATGATGACCACTGAGCATGTATACAAGATAGAACAGAACAGAAAAGAAGGTACTGAGCCACAGCAAATCCCACAGGTTATGTTACTACGGTCATATTTTGAGGCTTTCACATAAAAACAATGAAGGAAATGTAATAGCAGGACGTGTGAAGGAAGACAATGAAGACCGTGATTTATCTGGGTGGACAACATAACAGCGTTGACTGGATTATCAGAGGCCAGACTTCTACAAGCAACATGAAATATAACTAGTGAGTTTTACAGAGCATGTCGGAGAGTTTGCCACAGTCTTTATGGAGACTTTGACAGTCGGAATTGCTTCTTTTAGTGTTTTTAAAACTAAGCAGACATATTATTGTATTTTTATTTATAAAAATGGATATTATGTGATATGCTCATTTCTGTCTTGCAAACTTTTTGTCCAAACTCCCTGACAGGATAACAAGCGGAAACCTCAAAGCAGATTTAGACTCAACAGTTGATCAGTGCTACTGTCTGATGATGGCTTATTGCCATTTTTCAGTCAACTGAACTGTGAATGAACACCGTTGTAAAGACACAGAGGGGCTGATTGTCTTAAATGGCAAGTGATTGATTTTTGGGAATGAAGACAAATACCCTGTTATCTTCAGTGCACAAACAGTGATTTCACAGCCATCAATTGTATGAGTGGTTGTCAAATAGATTTCTCTTGGGGCAAATTGGTGGACACATGCTGTAAAAGGATATCTTAAATATATAAAATGAATATATCTTAAACATGTTTGCACAAGCATAATTTTGAGTTTGCATATTAGCGTTCATTCATTTACTATCCATTTTCTATCAGTTTAATTCTAGTACGAGTCCCAGCTGGCAGCATAAGACACAAGGCAGGCAAACCCTAAACAAGGTGTCGCCCTATTGTTGGGCACACATGCACTTAGTCACACTTAAACACTAAGGGCAATATAGAGACACCAATTAGCCTAATGCATGTCTTTGGACTGTGAGAAGAAAAAGGCACGCTCAGAGAAAGCACATGGAAGAGAAAACATGGGAAGAACATATAGACTCATGACTCAGGGTGTCCCAACCAGGAATTGAACCCAAGGCCTTTGGTATATCTACTCACTGTGCCACCATGCCACCATCATGCATTTTCTACATATAGCATTACTGTGCCCAGAACAGGCTTTTTAGTTTTCCCCCAGTTCTCAGTTCCCTTAGTTCTAGTAAGTTTATTCTATCCCTAACCCTAAACCTATCCCTATGTACGTTGACAGTGATTAAAGAAAGAAAAGCATGAGGCATGTTTTGTGAGGCTGAAATTCTCTGTATGTGTGTGGAAAGACAGATTAATAAAAACTGGCGAACCTCTGTGTGGGATTTGTTACACTGGTGCTAAAACCTTGTATTATATTCAGGGAGGAATGCAAAAATTAAGACCACACTGGGCAGCCTGATCCCTTTGTTAGCCGTCATACAGCAAAACCATTAACAGTCCTTCATTTGGCCACATTAATGGTTCATAAATGTTTCCAAAAACAATCTGGATTAAAAACTGAATTAAAGAGTGCTTTGCAAATAATTCTATCAATTTTCATAACATCATAGTAGTTCAATCCTGTAATATCACTTCAAGTTTCAGAGGTGATGGGTGACTATTATTCTTGACGGCGATTCCATGTGAGAAAGTATTCAGTACACACATAACAGAAGTAATCATACTTCTGCATAATGGAATTTTCAGCTCTGGTATGTGATTATTTTTCTTGGGATGGATATATAAATTGTGTACAAAATTATAAATCCAGTTTTCTTACATCTGACATAAGATTCGGAAACTCAGTCAGATTATCCCTATCTCACAGAGAACACCTGTGCCGCCAACCATCATGAAGAGATGACAGTGTATGACATGACATGAAAACAGTTGCATAAATGTAATATAAAGGTAATACTTCCAGTATAAACAGCTTCAGAAAACAGTCTAGAAACATGTGTTGTTCACTGTCTTGTTTTGTGCGAGCCATTCCTTAACATGTTCGGTGACATGGTGTCAACTATTTACAGGGGCTCCTTTGCTGCAGATTATCTTTCTGCTGAGTCTAGTCTCAATCTTTTTACTTCCCTCCTACCTGTTGACTATGCTGATGTCTCAAAAACCATTACTAAGTCTAAGTCTACCACATATGCCATATATGCTCCTCTAGATCTTATTCCCACTTTCCTCCTCTAGTCCTATGTGGCTGCTTTTGCTGTCCCTTTCTGTCACCAGGTGAATTTATTACTTTCTGCTGGCTACTTGGAATCTCACTGCATTCACTCCTATTAATAAGAAGCCTGAACTTGATACCACTGATCTCGCTAACTTCAGACCTGTTTCAATCCTATCGTTCATTTACGGGTTTGCAGAAAGAGTCGTGGCCTACCAGCTGCTTCATTTTTTTTAATTCTAATCATCTGCTTAAAGATTTTCAGTATATGTTTCATATATATCATAGTACAGAGACTGCTGCTCTGCATTCTAAATCACTTCCTTATGTTTGCTGACAAAGGTCTGGTCTCTATATTACTACTTTTTGACCTCTCTATAATATAAATCACAAGATTCTTCTGTCTAGACTGTCCAATGTTAGTCTTTCTGGCCTGGCACTAGCATGGTTTACATCATACCTCTCTTACAGGCATACTTTTGTCCAGCTGGGGTGCCACACCACTAAAAAGTGTGTATATGGTTGTCGCTTAAGGATTGGTCCTTGGACCGCTGCTAAAAATGTTATACATCTCTCCCATGGGTAAAATTTTATACAACTACTGGCTTTTATGTTGACAATATTTAAGTCTATTTTATCTATCATTCGGTCATAACATCGCAATGTCCTCTTTCTCTTGCCCAGTTCTTCTTGTTGAGGACACCTCTGTTTTACCTGCTGCCATCGCTCGGAAGCTCTATGTTACGTTTCTATCAGTATATTTCTATCACAAATTCAACTTATTTCCACATGTGCAACATTTCTAAAAGTGTCAACATTATTATCAAACTGCTGGAGATGTTGTAACAGGCATGGGTCGACCTACATATACGGATGTTTTTCTCTATGTAGTGTCTCTACGCTGATGCCAGGTACGAATAATAATAACTTATATAGCGCAACCCAAGTTTGCTTTACAATTGAAATGGGAAAGAGAACATCATAACTTAGAATTTGTCATTTTAATTATATATTTGAGCCACTCTAATCATGATGAAGCTTGAACAATGGAGTAAATTAAAATCACTCATTTACATTAGTATTCAAACCTTGCTTTAATTATAAATGTGTGGGTTTTTCAGTGGTGCCTCTGTCTGCTTTGCAAGCTATTATTTAGATGGACTTCTGTTTTGATTTGAATGTCTCCATCTTCTTGCAAATTCCGGTGCGGCTGTGAACGGAACTGTTATCTAAAGCAGAAAGCTCTCTTCATGAATGATATGTCGAACCAATAAGCTGTCTAATTAAATTCAAGTGCAATGCAGAGATATTGAGGACTCCTACAGTGCTTCAAATGCACACTACATAGCCCTGGTGTCTTCTTTAGTATTTGGCTTGAAGTGCTGTGACTTTTAAATCTAAAATAAAACCTACGGACATGGGAGCAAAAAAACTTATTCTGCATTCAAAGAGGAAAGCAAGTTTAAGTGCACACTTCAATCTTGTTGTGTGTGTGTGTGTATGTGTGTGTGTGTGGGTGTGTGTTTTGTGTTTCATTTTGCTGTCTTTTAAAAAAACAGATGTCAAAATTAAAAATAAATAAAATTATATTCAAATTTGTTTATTTTATTAAGTGTTTGAGTGTGGGCATGTTTTCATATCTTGGTAGGGACCAAATATTCTCACAAGGATAGAAATACCAGATATTTATATCCTTCTAGGGACAAGATGGTAATTAAATAAACTGGACCAAGGTTTCCCTTTAGTTATTGAAGTCAGGCTATTAGGTATAAATTTAAATATAGGCATAACAATAAATATCTGCTGTAATTATTGGATTATTATTATTAGACCCTTACAATAATAGTAGGACTAATGTCTGTGTGCATGTTTGGGACAGTTCTTTAAACACAAGCAGCTCTTCGTGTCTTTATACCTTTGCATTTTCTGTCAATCAGCCTAGTTCAAGCAGTGGCTTTTCTAAAAACAGTGTTTACATTCCAAAAAAGTTGGGACAAAGTACAAATTGTAAATTAAAACGGAATGCAATGATGTGGAAGTTTCAAATTCCATATTTTTTTCAGAATAGAACATAGATGACATATCAAATGTTTAAACTGAGAAAATGTATCATTTAAAAAGAAAAAAATTAATTTAAAAATTATTTTAAATTTATTGACAACAACTGTTAGACAACATCGGGTGACTGAGGAGACAAGTGGCTCAAGTTGAGAGCTAGGAATGTTATTCTTGTCTAATGTTGGATTTTAGTTGCTCAACTGTCTTAACTCTTTTTGGTCGTATCTTCCGTCTTATTATGCTCCAGATCTGGGCATCAGGATGGCTAGTTCAGTAACCATACCCTTCTTCTACGCAGCCATGGTGCTGTAATTAATGCAGTATGTGGTTTGGCATAGTCATGTTGGAAAATGCAAGGTCTTCCCTGAAAGAGACGTTGTGTGGATGGGAGCATATGTTGCACTAGAACCTAGATATACCATTCAGCATTGATGGTGGCTTTCCAGATGTGTAAGCTGCCCATGCCACATGCACTAATGCAACCCCATACCATAAGAGATGCAGGCTTCAGAACTGAGCTCTGATAACAACTTGGCCACTCCAAGATGTTCTTTTTATACCCAGTCATGTTAAAGACCTATTGCCAATTGGTCCTTCAGCTATTTTTTGTACATTTAACTTTTTCAGCCTCTTATTGCCCCATGCCAAATTTCTTTGAGATGTGTTGCTGTCACAAAATTTCAAATTAGCCAATATTTGGCATGAAATTTCAAAATGTCACACTTACGTCATTTGATATGTTGTTTATGTTCTATTGTGAATACAATATCAGTTTTTGACATTTGTAAATTATTGCATTCTGTTTTTATTTACAGTTCCCAACTTTTCTGGAATCAAGTTTGTATGAATTTATGTGTAGGCTACACAATGTGGTAATATTCAGTCATGGACACACAGTATAAAACCGTTCTAGTTACAGGAGTAGTTGTGTGTAGTTGTGTGGACTGTGTGTAGATAACAAGCTACATGATCCCTCCTCTTTCCCAGGACACAGTGTCCATGGTTTCTAAAACAGAATTTGGATTCATCTGACAACAAAACCGCTCGCCATTTTGCCTCAGCCCATTTTAAATGCGTTTGGCTTCGTTAAGACGGTGGCATTTCTGGATTGTGTTGGCATATAGCTTCTGTTTTTGTATGCTACAGATAAAACTTGCATTTGTGGTTTGCACAGCGAACTGTGTTAAACGGATTCATTGATTTCCAGGATTTTAATGCAGTCATACAGAAATGTCTCTGTTATTCGGATGCTATTATATACTGTAGATTGCGGGATATTCATATGTCATGTACTGTAGATATATCCAGAGGTTTATTTATTTTTAATCTTTATGTGGTAACACTTTACAATAACGGTACATATAATACCATTAATTCGTGCAATAGTTCATGACTGAGTAATCATGAATTCATAGGTAACAAATACTGAGAATCATAAATGAGCTAAAGATAATTTTTCTAGTTATTAGGAAGAAAGTCTAATTGTCCGAAATTGAGTGTCCAAACAAATAGAGTGGATACTGTGCATCTAGGTAAATTAAAATGCTTTCCTGATGCCATTACTGACAGATTACTATATAGAACACATTATACATAAGGTGCTAAACAGGCTGTCATTTTGTATAGTCAGTCTATATGTGCATATTTTTCAGCCCTATTGCTTATAGAGTCCCCTAAGCATTATGCCACGCAATGGACCTGTCGAACTCTTGTGCTATTTTTCTCTAATAAAAAGCCAATTAGCCAGCATTAGTGTGGTGCTGGGGAAAAGGTGCATAGCGTGGCTGTTGTCATCATAAGAGGTGGCCAACAACAGGAATGCAGCTGTTGTTTGCCTGCCAAGCCTCATCAAACACCATTATTTATCCTTCTCACTCATTTCCTGCACTGTCAGGGGCCAGGCTCTTTGCGATATTTTCAGACATGATTTGCGATCGCTCTCCACAGCCTGTACATGCATTCTGCTTGTCTCAGTAATGAATGCGTGTGGTTTAAGTGCACAGTTTTTATGCTGTTCACAAAACATTTCACACACCATGAATCTCCTGCTGTTTTCCAGCTCTTATAAACATTAAAGCTTATGGGAGCTGATGTTCATCCTGATAATACAAACAACAAAATAATAACTTTTTTTTCTGTACTTACAGGTAACATGCAGCTATTCTGAAAATCTACACTCTACAATGGAATCATCAAAGCAGATTCCAGTATATGGACTCACAATATTATGGGGTAACAATTCTGTTTTCTCAGCCAATTTGGGCATTACTGTCTCCCCTCCACTCTCAAATGATACATTCTTCCTTAATGGCTCTCTGCAGAACTGGACTGAAAGCTACACTGCTGGATTCATGCCAAGTGTTGCTGGAATTCTTGTTCCTCTTATCTACATAATAGTGTGCGTAGTCGGTTTAGGGGGCAACACCCTGGTTATCCATATTGTCTTACACTACTCTCAGACCCAGTCTGTCACAAATATTTATATATTGAACCTGGCCATAGCTGATGAACTTTTCATGCTTGGCCTTCCCTTTCTGGCTGTCCAGAATGCACTACTGTTGTGGCCATTTGGATCACTAATGTGCCGTTTGGTTATGACTGTGGATGCAATCAACCAGTTCACCAGCATATTCTGCCTGACTGTAATGAGTATCGACCGCTACTTGGCAGTGGTGCATCCTCTCCGGTCTTCGGGATGGCGTCAACCTCGAGTGGCCAAAGCAGTTAATGCCACAGTCTGGGCTGTTTCCTTTGTAGTCGTTCTTCCAGTTGTGATTTTTGCTGATGTGTTAGAGGACGATGGAAACTGTAGCATAGTATGGCCAGAACCCGCAGAAGTCTGGAAAGCTGCATTTATTGTTTACACAGCAACTGTAGGATTCTTTGGCCCTCTGCTAGTCATCTGCATGTGCTACCTGCTCATTGTAATCAAGGTCCGCAGCTCTGGACGCAGAGTGCGAGCCACATCTATCCGGCGGCGTAAATCTGAGAGGAAGATCACACGAATGGTGGTAATAGTTGTAGCTGTATTTGTATTCTGTTGGCTACCCTTCTACATATTAAACATTGTCAACCTGTTAGTGCTGCTACCAGGGGAGTTCAGGGGACTATATTACTTTGTGGTGGTCCTTTCTTATGCCAATAGTTGTGCCAACCCAATTCTATACGGATTTCTTTCTGACAACTTTAAGCGAGGCTTCCGGAAGGCTCTGTGTCGTTCAAGTAGGCGAGTGGAAAACCAGGAACTACAACAGGGTACTGTTGGTAACCATACTCTTCCGCTAGAGGAAATGAAAAAGGACCTTGAGCTTACAGACTGCATAAAAGAATCCTGTAGGCAAATGCAGCATGATTGTGAGGAAGAAGATGAGAAACTCCAGGATGCAGATATATGTTACATGGAGAATGCCACCCAGATGACAGAAATCTGTAGATCTGTAAAGAACTGCTGCAGAAACAGACACAAGGAGGAAACTAGGTCCATATTATCATGCATGGTTGATGCCAAGGAAGGAGGTTCGAGTAATGGAAACAAAACTGGGGGAAATGGGGACTATATCAGCCCAAACTTTGGACATGTTCATTTTAATGGCTCACAGAGAGGAAGCATTAAACCAGTGGCAGAGGAACTGGGAGACGCAGTTCTGGAAATCAGTTATTTATAAAACTGTGCAATCTATTGATATCCAGCAGAAGTAAAGCACGCAATGATGCCAAAATCTGGACTTTCACATTCATTATCAGCAAGTGTTTTTTGCATTTTTCACAAAATATAGTGCACAAGATGGGGAAATATTGATTGTTGAGCAGAGAAACAAACTGCAAAACTTAAAAATAATATGTCAAAAGAAAGAAATCTGTAAAGCTTTTATTAATAATGTGCATCAAGTGAAGACCTACAAGAATCAGAACCGGAAGTAGCTTTATCTTCAGTTCAGTTGTCAAAATCTTCATGTATTTACTAAAACTGCCTTACTTGGAAAGTTTGAGGTTTTATATAGATAGATTCCCTTGAAAAAGGCCCTGTATGTCATTATATATTAGTGTACGTCTTTAATAAATTCACATTTAGCTTACTTAAGGGACTTTTTTCAATCTATCAGAGAAGTGGTAATCCTTTAGTGCCCTTAAAGGAACATTTTCTAAGTGTGTGTGTATTAACTGAATTAATTTGTGACAAAATGGAAAAAATTGGTTGCAATTCTTTATATTTGAATCTTTAAGAACCCTTAAAAGTTCTAGGGTTCAATTGCCTAAATATACAGGGGTTAGACAATGAAACTGAAGCACCTGTCATTTTAGTGTGGGAGGTTTCATGGCTAAATTGGACAAGCCTGTTGGCCAATCTTCATTAATTCCTCCACCAGCATCACGTAGTGACCTGGCCACTATCCTGCATGAATAATGGCTCAAAATCCCTCTGACCACTGTGCATAACTTGTATGTGTCATTCCCATGACGAATCGACACTGTATTGGCCGCAAAAGGAGGCCATACACCATACTAATAAAAGGACCTCTTTCTAATGAATTGCCCTGCACCAGAGCAGTGTATGTTGTGCATATTTTTATACATCCAGCTATTTTATGCTTTAAGATGTGTGTGGAATTATCATTGCATATGCATTTACATGAGATATTAAATGTCATTAAAAGAGACTTTAAGTTAAGGATAATTCCTTATGTTACATACAATGATTCTCTTACGTTACTGTAAAGTAAATCGTTATGCAGTAGTATCGAATCATGTATAAAAGGAACATTGTAATGAAGGTTATAGATCTTCACATTTTAAAATTAAAAAGAAATTTGTTGTTTGATTGTTTGATATATTATATTTTTATTTATTTATTTGTTGTTACACCCTGATGTTTGTACATAGATAAAAGCACAGATTTGTAATGCATTTTATGCAGCATGTGTAGGGAAGACAAGATTGAAGACAGGAACACAGTCCCTGATTTGTTTATTATGTGCTTGTTTGTGCTATGTACCTGTTTTGTCCTAATTCTTTTAGAGTTTCCAAATAAAGTTTACACTCACAGTCGACTGTCCAGGTAATTGCAGTGTGTATTTTTACAGTGGATACAAAGCAAAACTTTAAATTATAACACAAAGCTAATTTTTACCAAAAAATCGAATATATATATATATATATTTTTTTTTTTATATAGAAAAAGCAACAGTTTACTAGGTTTTGGACCAACATAAGCCACCAGAACTGTGGATGAGCTTGCCCCAGCAGCTATTTTTAGTGTATGTGAGCTATCAAGCTTGCCACAGCAGCTTGGTAGCTCACATAAACTGAGTATAGAATTACTGCAATTTTCTGTGGGCTTTGTAGCAGATTAGGAGCCGTTGCACCAAAACAGAAGCTACTCTAAAGCATTTACTTCATCAGGTTGTGCTCTACCAAAGAAACTCTATTTAACCCAGTATTACCAGACTTTCCACAGGTGAGACAGGTAACACAAAGACATTGGCAGTAGAAGTACTTAAATAGGTTCTACCCCAGATGCCACTAACATTTAGCACAGCATGCCTTGAGTTCAAATGACACACCCATTCAGATGCAATTGATCATCCCTGTTACTAAAAGCTTTTGATTAGTATAGAAATTGATATTTTACATTTGTACAAATAAGCTGTACAATCCAATTCCAAAAAAGTTGGGACAAAGTACAAATTGTAAATAAAAACTAAATGCAATGATGTGGAAGTTTAAAAAATCTATATTTTATTCAGAAAAGAACATAGATCACATATCAAACTGAGAAAAAATCATTTTAAGAAAAGAATTAGGTGATTTTACATTTAGTGACAACACATCTAAAAAAAAAGTTGGGTCAAGGCTATATTTACGACTGTGAGACATCACCTTTTCTCTTTACAACAGTTTGTAAACGTCTGGGGACTGAGGAGACAAGTTGCTCAATTTGAGGGATAGGTCATTCTTTTTAGTCCGAATGACATAGTGTCCCTGATTTCCATAAATAACTTGACAATTTGATTTGTCTGACTGCAGAACAGTTTTCCACTTTGCCACAGTCCATTTTAAATGAGCCTTGGCCCAGAGAAAACGTCTGCGATTCTGGATCTTGTTTAGATATGGCTTCTTCTTTGAACTTTTGAAATAATGCTGAGTCCATTTTGTGATATCCAAATACAGAAGCATGCCTGTATGTGATGCAGTTCCGTCTAAGGGCCCGAATGTGATGGGCACCCAGTATGGTTATCCGGCCTTGACCCTTATGCACAGAGATTCTTCAGTGTGTGAAGAGTGGAAGAAGAGGGTTGCACTGACAATCCAACACAATGGGCGGGCAGCTCTTTGAACACATTTTATAAGTGGTCATAATCTTGTAAATAACTCATGATTAACTCAGAATTAAGTTACGGTTAAACCAAGCACACCATTGTTTTTTTTGTAAAATTCTCAATATGTTTGATGTGTCACATGACCCTCTTCCTAAGTTGGATCTAAAATTGTTGACTTCAAAATGGCCGCCATGTTAATCACCCATCTTGAAAAGTCTTCTCCCTCTCATATACTAATGTGCCACAAACAGTAAGTTAATATCGCCAACCATTTCCAGTTTATTTAGGTGTTTTCATATAAATGGCCCACCCTCTACTATTATGTACTTATTATTAGAAAAGTACTAATGTTCTATTATAATCATTAAGAATAAAACAAATGTCGCTGACCCTGATTTTCATAAAGAACTAAAAATTTTGACTTGTCTGACTACAGAATAGTTTTACATTTGCCAATTGTTTGTACCTTTAACTTTTCCAGCCTCTTATTGTTTCGTCCCAACTTTTTTGAGAAAAAAGTCTCACTTTTGACATTTTATATGTTGTCTGTGTTCTAATGTGAATACAATATCAGTTTTTGAGAGTTGTAAATTATTGCATTCCATTTTTATTTACAGTTCATTTACTTTTTCCCAACTTTTATGGAATCGGGTTTGTACATTGGTCTGCACAATGTGTCTATCCATCTATACTACTGGTGATTCACAAGGTAAAAATGTTTAGCAAACAGGTCTTTTGTATAGTGTGTTTAAACTAACAGCCTTTACACTTTTTGTTCATAGTTTCTAGAGACTTTACAGTGATGACATGCCAGAAGAAAGAGGCATCAATGGCAACGGATTAAGCGACCTAGATTTCGTTACATGGAAAGACAGAGTGGAATGCAGTTGCATGCAAGTACATTAGCATGCAAAAAAGCTTTGTGTAGCACCAACACAATGAAAACACTGTCAAAAAAACAGATGTTCAAATCCCGGCCCATAATCCTGGATCCAAGGCATAGACGCAAAAAAGCACATAAAAACCAACAGGAATGAAAGCTGTTAGTCTGCAGGGAAGTCCAGCTCAGAATTCCATACAAGTTTGGATGTCAGACTTAAACATGAGCTAAATTGTGAACATGAACTGCAAGTGGTTTTTGGTTGGGCGGTAGAAACCATCTTACCATCGACCATAGTAATCTATACTTGCAACCGCCATGCCGATTTTTTGGTTGACACGCCCCATCTTGAAATGTTGGTCTCATTGTAAAATCAGTCTCCCACTAGTAAATATAGCATTGCCGTTGTGTTCATCTGCACTCATCTTATAAATACAATCTTTCCAACAGTACTTGAAGGAGGCTTTCGGCACAAACTGTAAAATCATGATGCAAACAACAGTCAAACTCAGATAACAAAGCACAGGTGTAATTAACTCATATAATTAGTATTCAGGTGCTTTTGGGAAATTGGGGCCAACTGTAGACCTGTTGGGCCTGCTTTTGTGATTCCATATATTGTTGCAGCACTTAGCAATGTCCGTAATGGGGTTATTAAACATAATTTCTGACCTTAATTTAATTATATATTTAAAACAGTGCTATTTCTATTTCTTTTCCTAATGAGCTTTCATTAATACTATTCACACTAGCATTGTAAAAATAAATAAAACTAAAATGAATAAATCATAAATGGACAATGGTTCAGTCAACTCTGTTGGACACTGAGAGTCTCCTACTCTACTTTTATTAATGCCAAAACTGACATTCTCACATACTGAGATGAATTTTTATTCTAGAATCTGGACTGTCAGGATTAGAGATGACGCGATGTTTGGATATTTCCCTAAAACACAATAAAGCAAGTCTCTAAAGTCATCATTTTTGTCTGTTTGTTTTATTTGTTGAAAATCTAAAGTTTTCTGTTTTAAATCACGATGAAAGTGATCCATTTTGCCACTATGCTTGCACACAGAGGAATTGGTCCTCTGCATTTAACCCATTCGTGCAGTGAAACACACACATAGACACACACTGGTGAAGTAAGCACACGTGCCTGTAGCAGTGAGCAGCCATCACAGCGCCCAGGGAGCAACTGGGGTTTAGGTGCTTTGCCCAAGGGCACTTCAGCCATGACTTGTCGATACTTAGAATCGAACCAGGGACCTTCCAGTCGCAAGGCTGGTTCCTTAACCACAAGCCTACGACTGCCTCAGCCTGACCAAATTATTTTCAAATAGTAGAATAAATATGAAATCACATGTCATGTGAGAAATTGATGGTTGTTTTTTGTAGTTTTATGATAGTTTTATTGCAGTCTTATTGCGGTCATTTTTAGAATTTGTAAATACTGTAAGTCTGCAAACAGTAAACAATTTATTATTTACACATTTCAAGTAATGGAAACCTACTTGGCTTCCTAATGATGGCATTCATGCTTTAGAGTTAAATCTGAAACCTAGAGATTTATGCATTGCAAAGTAAAGAACAGAAATCCTTCCATTATCTTCCGCTAAATCCACACAAGTGGAAAGTCAGCCGTTGCCCACCGGGCTATGGGCTATAGGCCACTTTAAAGACACCAATTCACCTAATAGGCATGTCTTGTGAATGTGGGAGGAAACAGGAGCACCTAGAGAAAACCTGCACAAACACAGAAGAACATGCAAACTCCACGATCGTGGGTCCTTCTTGCTGTGAAGCAACAGTACTACCCACTGTGCCACCTAAAATTAGGCATAATACAATTAAAAACATGTAAATGATTTTCATACTTTATCCCGTTTTTGTGTGTGTTTGCAAAAGGTATAAAGGGCATCTTATAAGGTTTGCTTCAGCACACAGCATTGCAAGACCTTTTTAAATATTATCCTTTGCCTGGACAGGGAAGGTGAGATAAAATTGAGTCTGAGACAGTGGTAATGCAGCTGACTCATTTTTGAGAAATTGAAAGTGACAGAAAGCAGATGACCTTACTAATATAGTAAATGGCATGAGGCAGTGAAAGACAAAATGGTTTCTTTTTTAAGCAGGTATGCTTTCACATGTCTCTAAAATGCTCTTGAATGGCGTCTATACATTTGGCAAAACAGCATAATAATGATCTGTTGTGATGCAAAAAGTCCCTGAGGTGAATGCCAATGGCATCTTTAAGCAGGAAAATGTGCTGAAAATTTGTGAACATGCTTTTTCCTTAAACACCATAGACCATTCAGTCTGTGTGTCTAAGACTTTGATTCTTTTTATTGATCCTCATAGGAAAATTCTATTTATTTAACCCATCCAGCAGACTATGTAGTGGGCATGTGCCCCTTTATGAAGCAGCCAGGGATCAATTGGAGGTTAGGTGCCTTGCTTAACAGAACTTTTAGACATAAATGTTATTTGCCAAGGCGGGGATTGAACCAGTGACTGTTTAGTCCCAAACACTCTTCTGTGAAAATGAGGACAGCGCTGCGTCTAGGTATAAATGTGGATTGAACCCATGATCTTTAGTTTATGAAACTGATGCCTTAACACTTGGTCATCAGATATACAGGTGTTAGACACTGAATCAATACAGCGTCAATTCATCTTGGGAATGACACATACATGTCTTGCACAGTGGTCAGAGGGATTTTAAGCCATTCTTCTTGCAGGATAGTGGCCAGGTCAC
>JAOUQV010000010.1:2629667-2644541 GCA_028565295.1 Aspidoras spilotus | reverse complement strand
TTTTTAAAATAAAAACTCCACACATTATGACATATGGTATGCGTTTAAATCACACGCATGTGATTAGTTCATTTCAGCTCTGAAATGAACTAATCGGAAATATTAAAATATATTTTAAATGTATAATCAGGGTGACCCTGACTGCTCCAGAAGAGAATCAAAGGAGTAATGTACTGACATTACAGGATTATCTTTTCAGAAAATTGTTTAAGATCACCCTAAACTCACTAGACCCCTTGCAATTATCTAAAGATACAAATCAGTCTCAAAATTGGCCCAACTTTCCTGCAGTCTACGCCAGGCATCATATCAATAATCTATTTTTTAGGTTCCATAGTTGCTAGAATCCTCTTTACTTTAAACAGCTGCCTAGGTAGGCAGCGAGGTAGTAAGGTTGCTTACTAGGTTTTGAGACAGACACAATTCTCTTGCATCATTACATCATAATGCACATTGCAGATGCCTTGTACTATATTCATATCTCTTGCTTATTTACCATTTTCTTGATCATTCTTCTTTTCTTTGTCACCCCACATTCTCCATCTCATTCTCCCCCTTTTTGTACCAGGAGATGGTGTATCTATGCTGTGCATCCCTGACTGGGTTTCATGTGCAGCTCTGAATATTAAATGTGCTCTATGCCTCAGCCTACTGATGGAGGGCATTACAGAGCTAAGAGCAAATCTGGCTGTCTAAGATTTACACATCCACATCCTTGCCCTTTTTTATCTGACTAGTTATTTTCTCCATCTTTTTTACTTTTACAACGAAGGTTATTTTTTACACAAATTTAAATTTTAAGTGTGTTTTCTGGTTATTTTAAGTAATTTGTTTATTTAAAATGTACTTAATAAATAGAATACATATTTAATATACATTTATATTAAATATATCTGCACATTGCATATGCCTTATACTATCAATATTGAATTTCATTTGAATTAACATATATATATGCATAGTTAAAATAATCTATTCGTCTATGCTTTGAGAATAAAGCATAATTATTTCTTGGTAAAGATGCTCACTAGAGAAAGAGGTTAAGAGAACATGATTGCTGAAAACATACTGTACTTCCTAACAAAATCAATAAAATGCACTTCTCGTGCTGACGTATAAAACCAACAATAAACTGTAAAAAAATTGTGATTGTAATGGAAATCTGTACTGGAAATCATCTTCATGGCACCAGAGCCAAGCCCTGTTCCAACACACTACACCTTAATACCTGAAATTTAAATTCATTCCTATGTTCGACCAGGCTGTATTTTTGTATATATTTGGTTTATTTGTGGTAAAAAATGCAAATGGATGTCTGTGCACAGGGTAAGACTGGAAGATGTATGCTTAATAGAAACAAATCTAAGTGATGTTTTATCCTTGCATAATGGGCCATTTACTCTTAAGATCACCTGACGTTCTGTGGATTAGATTTGAATATGTCTACCACATTATTGTATAGCCAGAGCTTTTGTCGTAGCAGGGTTCATTCTCACCTGAACAAGAGATGAAGACTGCTTACTCTGTCCTCCTTCTGGCTCATCTGCTAGGATCAGCATCATGTTTCTTCGATAAACAACTTGTCACTGTGTTTGGAGGTAGTACCTGGGCGAAGGCGCAGACACTTTGTAGGAAACAGTTTGTAGATTTGATGACTATTCAATCAGAAAAAGATTTTACTTCCATCCTGAATTTGCTGGCCAGGCAGTCGGTTTGGATCGGTCTTAGCAAGTCTCAAGAAGACCCTTTCTTTTCCAAGTGGTCTGATGGAACTCCTTTGCAGTTTACTGCATGGAACCCAGGCGAGCCAAACTACAGAAACCAATGCGTGATAATTGTAGATAATGGCTGGTCAACTTGGGACTGCAGTGCAAGTCTGAATTCCCTCTGCTACATATTGTCTCCAAAGGCCATCCTGGTGCAAGAGCTGATGACCTGGGAAAAGGCCCTGATTCACTGCAGAACAACTTACATTGACCTCATAAGCTTGACAACAGAGACCGATTTTTTTGTTGCAAATTCAGAACTGAAGTATCAGATGACAAGTGTCTGGACGGGTCTGCGATATCTGGGTGGCTCATGGTTCTGGGTGAACTCACAACCTTTGGGTAGTACGTTCAACCAGACGTCCTGCCCTGCTCCAGATTTTCATTGTGGCGCACTAGTGCCTGGTACAGACATCTTGGAGTTCAGAAACTGCACGGAGAAAATGAACTTTCTTTGCTACCACAATTAATGGTAAGTTACTCAAGCCTGAATATCAGCTTAGTATTAAATGATAGCAATTTATCACAGTGCAGCAAGTAGAACTTGATGAATGCAAAAATTAAACACTCATTAAGTCAAATTTCCTTCTCAGCTGCTTAAGAGCCAGGAAAAGATGGAGCCGAAGAGAAATGTGTGATGCACCTCAACTCTCTTTTATAACTGGCTATAAATTATGAAGTGAATTCATTTACTGAATGATTTTAGCCATATTTACTCTATCTCTATCTTCTTTTTATAATGAAACTGTAAACTGTTATGTTTTTGATATGATTAAATATATATATAATAACCATCTGCGGTCAACTTTCCAATAGTATCAGTAAGAATCACTTTGCTAAACATTTATATATGATTATAATGTTATATATATTAAATATGTGATTATAATGTAAAATGTTTATTTTACTTTAGGTATATTTTATTTGTAGATTCTGTATTACACACATGTAATTATTATAACCATCAAATATTCTACTTCCTGGTAGCACAGATGTTATATTTGATGTTATATTTTATGCACATTATTGCTCAAAATTAATGAAGTTATTTTAGAAAATACGTGTTGAAATTTAATTGTAGTGTAATTGTATCAGGACAAATTACAAATTATCTTACAAATTACAAGCACAAGCCAAAAAAAAAATCTAAGTATCAAATAAAAGTTTACACCATAATGCACAGTTCACCTCTTTGCTGTGCTACTTATTGTCTTATATTCATAGACTAGTAATAGTAAATCCATGTGTGTGACTAGTGTTATTCATTCATTCATTCATTCATTTGTTTTCTTTTCCGCTTAAGGGCAGGAACAACCCTAGACAGGATACCAATCCACACACATTCACACACTAAGGGCCACTTTAGAGACTCCACTTAACCTAGCCGGCATGTTTTTGAAATGCAGGGGAAAAACCCATGCGAACACAGAGAGAGCATGCAAATTTCCCAGGCTGTCCCATTGCGGAATCGAACCAGGGCAACAGCACTACCGAACACTACCCAAAATAAATAAAGGATAAAGAAAAAATTTCCCTGAGATGATAAGGGGAAGGAAACCAACTCAAAAAAGAATTCTTATTTTGGTGAGAGATTAAACAGTCTGTAAAAAGAGTCTGTAAGGTGAGAGCATGTAAGTCCACAAAATGTTCCCAGCAGAACCGGTAATGACGCGTGTTGTGACTTCCAACAGCAAGTTGACCAAGCTTAAAAACTGTGGCTGCCTTGATGTAAAAATAATCTTTTATTCATTATTTCCAAATGTGATAGCTCAGTTGGTAGAGAGGGCTGCTGAAAAAATCTAGGAGAATGGGATGCTCAGCCAGGTTATCTCTATCCCATGGATCACATCTGTGCAACCAACTATCCAAAAGCAAAGAAGACATAAAAGTGTATACGTTATTGTGCATGCACACCTTACGTACATCCAGCCATCCTTTTCTCTCTCTCTCTCTCTCTCTCTCTCCAAATCACAACATTCATCTGATATAAACTCCATATTTTTAAGCAAAAATTATTGTCATTTCCCAAATGTTTAATATTGGGGCCCGTAAATGGAACAGTGTGGGAACTTATCATATTATCTATCATGTTTTATTGATGTAGAGGTTGATAAAAATAATTTATTTGCAATTACGAGTGTAATTGCCAGGTGATTGTTTAACAGCTGCTGGTATATGGGGGGAAATGTGAGAGGCTTGCCAGTGCCTTGTTTCCCCTCAGCCCACTGTTTTAAACAGAGTGCAGCTAATTAACTTATAACCAGTTAAAATGAATTATAAGCTTAAACTTAAAAATTAAATTCATCATTCACATTCAGGAGTTTCTATTCTTTCAGCGAGCACATCAGCCATCTGAGCCATCTTCATTTAGATCCTTGAAGAGACAGGGAACTTTTACTGAGAGGACATAAGCAGAACAGGAGCAGTTTGAATGCTTTTAACTCACACCGAGGCTTATAATTAAGGTGGTTTTGTTTATTTACATAAAAATATTGTTTTGTTATCTTGAAATACAATCACTGATAACTTTATTAGATACACCTTGCCTATTACCTATATAACTGCCATAATTCTTTGTGTTACACTCTCAACAGAGATGTTATTCTGCATTCCTTGGGTGTTATGAGTGGTTATTTGAGGTTACTACTCTACAACCAGTCTACCCATTCTACTTGGACCTCTTATATTATATAAGGCGTTTTAGTTTATACGACTGCCAGAAACTGGATATTTTCTTTTTTTTGGACCACTCTGCGTTAACCCTAAAGATGGGTGTGCATGAAAATCCCAGTAGATCAGCAGTTTCTGAAATACTCAGACCATCCGTCTAGCACTAACAACCATCCCATGTTCAAAATCACATAAATTAACTTTCTGATGCCCAGATTGCCCTTCAGCAAGTCGTCTTGACCACCATTTACAAGCCTAAATGCATTAAGTTGTGGCCATGTGATTGGCTGATTGAATATTTGTGTTAACAGGCAATTGAAAAGGTATGGCCGGTGAGTCTATATCATACATCCAGAGTATATCTAGACACCCTATTCTGATAACTGAAATGAACAGTCCTGGGGTTTAAGTTAGCAAAAATTTGCCACATTTTGGTAAATGATGTAAACAGTAGATCCTGTTTCCTTTGACTTGAAGACATAATTATTTTCCCATTGCATCTGACATTTTGGGACTGACTTCTTCTTTCTTGCGTTTTGTTGGTTTACAAATGTTACAAAATTGTCTTTGATTGTTCCTTTAGTGGACAAGATTGACTATGATGAAGCAATCTGAACCAAAAAATAAATACATACCTTGACATGTATGTGATCGATTGCATAGAACCAGAACTTTAGAACCTTTAAGGGTTCTGTCAGAAGAAAAGATAAAGAAGCAAAACCCATTTATTCCGACACACACTTACAGAAAATGTTAAAGCCATACGCCCAAATCTCGTGATGATTAGCTGCACAGCTTCAAAAAAAAAGCTAAAGCTAAGAAAAAACTGTTCACTCGCTGAGGTCAAACTGCAGCAGTAGGCCATGACATTAGATGACAAAATCATTGTCTAACTTAGAAAGTCTCAATTATAAGGTTCCATGGCTGTTAGTGGTTAGTGTAGTGAGGCAGTAAGGATGCTCACTAGCTTTTGAGACACCCCCTTAGAAGCAAGCCAGGTAAGTGAAATTCTCCTGCATCATTACACCACAAAGCACACTGCTGACTCATTTTTCTACTTTTATAACTTGTTATCTACCTTTTTCATGATATTTGATCTTTTATTTGTCACCCCCATGTCCTCCATCTCTTTTTCCTCCTCTCTGTACCAGGAGATGGTGTATCTATGCTGCATAGCGCTGACTGGGGTTTTATGTGCAGCCCTGAATATTAAACGAGTTCTCTGCCTCCACCCCTCAAACTAAGGGCATAACAGAGCTAACAGCTAATCTGGCTGTCTCTGCTTTATACATCTGAATGCTCTTGTTCTTTTTATCTTTCTCAATTGTTATCAATGCTCTTTCCATCCACTACAGAATTTGGGTGGTTAAGACAACTTGTCAAAGTGCAAACCGAGCCTCAGAATGGTGAATTTAAGTGACTTAATGTAGCATGGTTTTTGGTGCTGGATGGACTGGTCTGAGTATTTCAGAAACTGCTGATCTACTAGTATTTTCACACACAAACATCTCTAGGGTTTAGAAAGAATGGTCTGAAAGAGTGAAAATATCCAGTGAGTATATTGTTGGGTGGATGAAAATGCCTTGTTGATGTCAGAAGTCAGAGGAGAATGGGCAGAATGGTTCGAGATTATTGAAAGGCAACAGTAAGTCAAATAACCACTCACTTTAACCCAGGAATGCAGAATAACATCTCTGCTGAGAGTATGCCTCAAAGAATTCAGGCAGTTCTGAAAGTGAAAGGGTGTCCAACCTCTTACTGGCGAGGTATGAGTATTTGAAAATAGAAATTTTAGAAATGTAGGTATAGTCACTTTTTTTTACTCTGCCGTTTATAATATATGATATGGGGAAAATCCTTTTAGGGGTATAATGTGTTCACTGTAATTTACTGTATAGAGTGGGCAGAGCTTATGCTTTCTTTAAAGTGGCTGTGGGGTTGAAATATTGTTCCAAGATAACAATAACATAAACAAATTTTTATTACTATAACTCATGGGCAAGCATGCAATTTATAAATATAAAAAAATGACCACAAATGAAATTTTTGTTTCTAATTGTTTGTCTCAAGGTAAAAATGAATGTTCCCTTCCTGAGCCAGTGCAAATCATGCTTTACTCCAGTACAAGCAAAAACTGACGTGTGTGGCGTGTAATTTGTTTATCATCACCATGACACCAGGAACAAGGTCAAGTGGACTTGTTCCAACACACAACACTTTAACAATTGTAACTTCACATACCTTCATACTTTCAACCAGGCTATTTTTTGTCTACTTCTATTATTTATGTTAAATAATTATAAATATTGTATGTGAACTTGGTAAGACTGGAAAATGCATGCTTGTGAGACACAAAGTGGTATTCTTTCAATCCTTGCATAAAGTTTGCATGGCTCATTTCCTCTGAAGGACATCTGATGCTATGCGCCTAGGATTTGCATGCATTTATCTTCTACCTTCTTAAACGATTTCATGGTCAGAGGTTTAGACGTAACTAGGTTCATTCTCACTTGAGCAAGAGATGAAGAGTGCTGTCCTCCCTCTGGCTTGTCTGCTAGGAGCAGCATCATGTCTCTTCAAAAAAGTGAATGTTGGTGTGTTTGGAGGTGGACATTCCTGGGAGGATTCACAGGCATTTTGCAGGAGACTATTTGTAGATCTAATTTCCTTTAATTCAAAAGCAGAATTTGTTTCCACCGTGAACTCAATGACTAGTACATCGGTTTGGATCGGTCTTAGCAAGTCTCCAAATGAACTTTTCTTTACTAAGTGGTCGGACGGGACTCCACTGGTGTTTACTAATTGGAACCAAGGCGAGCCAAGCAATACAAATACTAACCACTGCGTAATTATTGTACAAAAGGGCTGGTCAACTTGCGATTGCGAAGCAACCCTGAATCCCATCTGCTACAAATGGTATCCAACGGCCATCCTGGTGCAAGAGCTGATGACTTGGGAAGAAGCCCTGAATTACTGCCGAACAAATTACATTGACCTCATAATCTTGACAAACGAGACTGATTTCAATGCTGCAAATTTACAACTGAAGAATCAGAACACCAGTGTCTGGACGGGTCTGCGATATTTCGATGGTTCATGGCTCTGGATGAACTCAGAGCCTCTGAGTATGTTTAACGAGACATCCTGCCCTGCACCAGATTTTCATTGTGGGGCACTAGTGCCTGGTACTGACATCTTGGAGTTCAGAAACTGCGCAGATAAAATGGAATTTCTTTGCTACCACGATGATTGGTAAGTTACTCCAGCCTCGGCATCAGATGCATTAAACTATGGCACTGACTAAGTGAGAGGAAGCAGAGCTTAATATTTCTAGGTTCTATTTGGGAGTGACCAGAATGGACAGAATTAGGAATTAGAACATTTATGAGACAGCACAAGTTGGGAAATTTGGAGACAAAGTGAGAGGGCAGACTGAAATGGTTTGGACATGTTCAGAAGATGGACAGTAGATATATTGTTATGATGGTGTTAGAGATGAATCTGCCAGCCAGAAGCAGAGAGGAAATACTGTATATGTGGATGTGGTCAATGTAGATATGCAGGTAGCTAGTGTGAAAGCAGAGTCACTGTGACGACCCCTGATAAAGGGAGAGTTTAAAAGACGAAATATTAACAATAAATGCCAAAATATAACTGTTTTTCAATCCAAAAAACTCAGTGTCAGATTTTCTCCTCAGATACTTGGATCTGAAGAACCCAGAGAAGATGGTGACAAAGAGAAATCTGTGATGCAATTCAACTTTATTTTGTTTTTTTTTGACATAAATTATCAAGTGAGTTCATTTATTAAAAGGTTTTGCTTGTATTTTTCTCTACCTTCTTATTTCTTCTGTACTTATTTGTTTAAAATATTACAAGTGATTTCATAACCGTTAACTCATAGATATAATAAAATGATATGTAATGACTATCTGCTGTCAACTTTTCAAAAGCATGTATTACTAATCATTCCTTTGCTCTTTAAATATGGTATATATGATGATAAATATATTCTTTCCTTCCAGGCTTTGTGTATGTTTCACTCATTTAATTTGCATTTATATACTCACTGGCTAATATATTTAGTACACCTTTTAGTAAAAAATCGGACTCCCCTTTTGCCTTGAGAAATGCCTTCGTGAAATACTTTCAACAGAGATGGTATTTTGCATTCCTTGGTTGTAACAAGTGTTTAGTTTAAGTTACCTTTGCCGTTCTATCATTTTGAGCCAGTCTGGCTATTCTCCTCTGACCTCTCACATCAGAGAATATTTTCTGTTTTTGGGACAATTTTCTGCAAAACCTAGAGATGGTTGTGTGTGAAAATCCCAGTTGATCAGCAGTTTCCTAAATACTCAGTGGTCAAATAGTCTCAAATAGTCATGGTCATTCGATTAAAATTTTCTTTCCGATACTGATGCTCGACTTGCACTTCTGCAAGTTTGGTTTGACCATATGTACATGCCTAAACGCACTGAGTTGTGACCATGTGATTGGCTGATGAGATATTGGTGTTAACAAGGAATTGAACAGGTGTTCGGAATAAATTAGCCAGTGAGGGTAGGTTCTGTCTTACACAGATTATTATTTTATATGAAGAACCTGCTGTACATTAATTTCTTGGTAAACATTAAAGGTCTCAATAAAATCTATTGCAATGGCTTTTTTTCCGCTTGAAATATGAAGGTCGCTGTATGTTTTTCATTTAAAATTGAAAAATTGAATGAATTGAGAATGCACAAGCTTTTCAGTTATTAGTAAATGTAATAGTCAGTGTAATTTTAAATTATTTTAGAAATGGTTGTAATTTATTCATATTTTAATTGTGCCAGGACCTTAGAATGCATTTAACATAACTGTTCTTTAAACAGGTATCATATTTTGGTATATCACATCTGTCAAACAAAGAATCACGCAATCACATCTAATAAAAGTCTATATCACACAAGGTTACAGTTATGACAAACACAGACAAGGTTAATTTAATGTTACACAAGTGGGTTGAGGGGTAATTTGGTATCTCTATTTTGCCTAGCATACATGTTTATAGAGTGTGCAAGGAAACCGGACCCACCTGGAAAAAACCCATGAGAGGACAGTTAAAAGAAGCGAACAAGCCCCACCCGGCAACCTAACTGTATATTCTTTATCTTCTGTCTAATTCACATGGGTTGTCCAGTGCCCCCCCAGCAACTCTGGCCGGAAGAGAAGAAACAACCCTACACATAGTGTCACTTCATTGAAGGGCACACAAACAGTAACACACACAAAGGGCCACTTTAAAGACACCATTTAAACCTGTACCGGGAAAATATGTAAAATCCACACAGAAATTTCCTGTGATGTTCTACCCACAGATTGAACCTGGGTCCTTCTTACTGTGAGGCGACCCCTTTAACTTGCAATGAAATTATTTTATGAAAAGCTATTTATCTCTTTTTTTTGTCACAACATATTTGTCACAACACTGGGTATTTTTTGACCATTCTCTGTAAACCCTAGAGATGGCTGGGCACTAAAAATCCCAGTAGATCATCAGTTTATTAAATATTCAGACCAGCCTGTCTGGCACCAACAACCATGCCAAATTACCTCTCTTTCCCACTCTGATGCTAACTTTGCATTCACTAAGTGGTCTTTAAACACGTCTACATGCACTTTTTGCAGCCATGTGATTAAGTGAATAGATATTTTTGTTAGCAATGCTATTGAACAGGTGTACCTAATAATGAGAGTGTAAACATATCCAATAATTCATATGCAAGCAGCCGAAGCTACTTTATCTGATTAATATATTTGTATATCTGCCTTGAAAAAACTCAGTGCTTCACTAGCCACCAAGCTCACCACACAACACCTACATGGCCCTAACTGAGCCATTACTACAAGTGTATTGATAGGAATGGTGTGATCTGTCCGAGCTACTGTCAAAGCTGCAGTTAGGGATAATGCAGATATTTCATCAAAACCTTCGTACCAACCAGAATTGAGAATTCAGTGCAGTTTGTGCTACAGAAAATTTTAATATCTTGAGAGCAGCAAGGACACTGTGGAGTGCTAAATTCTGGATGTGGCGGTGTATATGGGGGCTACAGATGCCCGAGCAGCAGGGAGGAAGCGTTGGGAGCGCGGGTGTTGGGGAGGGGGTATCCTGGCATTACAATGATTGTATTAAAAAGAAAGGTTGGCAGGGGCATGGAGAGAGAAGAAATCAAATTACATGACGGGTTACAGAATATCTGTATCTCTGTCTCTCTAGTCCCCATATCTTTCTATATATATATATGCGCGCGATTTGGTCTCGTGCGCGCGCTCTGTATGTGCATCCAGCCATCTCTCTCTCTCTCTCTCGCTCTCGCTCTCATCCCCCTCCATCCCTTCCTCTCCTGTCTTCCACTTGTATCACCGTGTACCGAAGAAGGCGAGAAGCGGAACGCAGCCGCTGGAATGTTATTTGTGCCTTTGCTCACTGTGGCTTATATTTAGCTTATTTGATGCACTTGTGTATTTATTTGGCAGCTTTCATTATTGCATGATTCATTTCTTGCTGTTCCCTTTCCGTTATTTTCGTACATGGCGCGAGAGTCGCGCGCGTTCGACGGTAACAGTTGCACTGTAACGGATTGGGGTTCGGTGAAGCGGGGAGGAGCGGCGCGCGGCGGCGGCGGTAGCGGCGGCTTCTGCTCTTCGGCCCGGTGGCTTCAGAGTGCCTGATGCTCTCCTACTCTACGGCTCGGAATTCGCCCCGTTGCTTTTCCTCTTTATCCTCTTTCCCAAGAACGCCAATATTCGACGGATTAAACGCCACTTATGGAAACTGGGGACCAGAATTTTAGAAAAAAAGCAAAATTAACACCGATTTTTTCCGGCTGCTTTATTTGTGGATTTTGCATCTGCATAATGGCTCCTTGATATTTATTTGTCAACAGCCCAGTTATATTTTATTGCATTTCTTATAAAGACTTTTTTGCTTCATGTATTTTAGGTCTTCCTGTCTTTTTTCCACCCCTGTGTCTCCTTTCCTTCTCTGTCTTTTCTTATGTTTAGATGAATAGATATTTAGAGTCAAGAGGGACAAAGAAAGACGAGTGATACTCTTGCCATTGCTTATCAAATAATAGGCTTCAATTATAAGGATTGAAGTAGCTTAAGCATTTGGTGGTCACACCATCAATCACCAGTCAGAGGGTATAAGTAGACTCATCTGTTCCCCTTCAACTTCAAATCTGTCATTCCCTTTCCCGCTATCAGACTGAAATGGACTGTAATGCCAACCATCACCTGCACAGACGAGGGTATAAGCTGGGACACACGTGTCCCAATTTGAAAGCATCAGATGCACTGGATCATCCTTAAATGCTGACTTTTTGGCAGTCGGATCATTGTTCTGGAATTCTGTTTCCATTCACCAAGCAGCATTACATTTTTATACATACTTTCAATTTTAGAAGTCGGTTGCCAGAGTGTTTGTGAAATAGGCAAGCAGGCCAAAGAGTCACCAGTCCACCGTCTTCCTTCTCTGGTTGAATCCATCTTGACTATCTATACTTTGCTTCATCAGAGTGTGAATCTCTTCTTCCACAAGCCTCTCTCCCTATTGGCCCTAGTTCCACCTTTTATAAGGTGTCCCGTTTTCTGCCTCTGTGTGGTCCTGTAAATTTACAAATATTTATTTCCTATACGTCAAGAGGAAAGGGGGTTCCCCTTTCATAGAATGTGGCAACATGGGTCTGTTTGACCGCGGGGTTCAGATGCTGCTGACCACGGTGGGCGCCTTCGCCGCCTTCAGTCTCATGACTATCGCAGTCGGCACGGACTACTGGCTCTATTCAAGAGGAGTGTGCAAAATAAAGACTAACAATGAAAACGAGACCAGTAAGAAAAACGAAGAGGTGATGACGCACTCTGGACTCTGGAGAACCTGCTGTTTAGAAGGTAGGATTTCTCATAGAATGTTGTCAATTGCCCGCTACTGTGGTGTCACTTTTAGATGCCAAAGGTTCAGTTTGATGCTTAACCTGAGTATGACATTTTTCTGACTAGCAACTATGCTTGAATTTGCAATGTCATGATAAATACATGCATTCTGTATGTAAGTTTGCTTTAAAGATATTGTAAAAAAAACATGAACATATGAGCTGTAGATTACTCATCTGCTTAGACTAAAGCCGTGTAACATGGTTTCCTTTTAGGCCTGGCTCAGCCCTCCAATTTCTATGCAGGTTACTGTTTAATTTTCTCGGAGGAACAGCCTGTTTTGTATGTTCTGGGGGTTCAATTAAGGATGTCTGACATCAGATTCAATCAGGGGATGACAGGCGCGATGTTCCACATATAATCAAGAGCAAGTGGCACAGGCCAAACTCAGCTGGCAAAGCATCTGATGGCTTACACTTACACACAAGAAGAGAGAAGGGAGAAAGGGAAAGAGGGAGGGAGGGATAGAGAAGAAAGAAAAAGAGTGAGAAAGCGAAAAGCAAGAACAAAATGTTACCAGCTGTTCAAATGCCAGTGTGGCACCTGGGCCAATTCCGCACCTGTAGGAAATTACTATCACCTCACCTTCAACCCGAACAGATTTACATTAGTGCTTAGTACCTTATGTGTCATAGATGATAAGTCAAAGAGGGAAGAAAACTGAGAAGTGCTTCTGGGAAATCAAGCATTTACAGTATGCATGATGCATCCCATGATATAATTAATTAGGTGTCACTTCAAAGATTATATTTATTATGTTAGATATTAATTATTTGAATAATTAATAAAAAAAATAAAATAATAATTAGTGTCTCTAAATAGTCCTTACAGCTAAGACAGCTTGTCCCTATCTCTCAAAGCACATCTGTGCAACCAACCATTGTGACGGCATGATGGTGTATGACATAGCATGACATAATAGCGGATATAATAATTTGTAGTCCAGTCAAAAAACCTTTCATTTCCTTGTTTCACTAAAATGACCATTATGCTTTACTGAACATTAGCTGAGCACAACAGAGATTTCCAGAGCTCCATCTGAGTCAGCAGTTTGCAGTCAGTGCTTTGCATCGTCTCTGCTCAATAATATTTCCATTGGTAATGGCCTGTCCTGCGCTAAGTTATGGTTGATTCAAATCAATAAAGCTTGACCTGTGCTTAACTCGTGGCCTAAACATTTGTTTTACCGAGTATTGCATTAGTACAACCCTGGAAACAGTTAGGACAGAATGGAATATGCAAAAGAAAAGCCAGTGTTTCATTATTTTACATTAAATCTGATTTAATTGCAGGCATTAGATATTACATTTTTTGGACAACCTTTTTTGTTAATATGGGGAACGTGTGTCCCTCTTGCTGGAAGTCAACAGCGCTTCCCACTGCACTACCCATTTCCAGCTGATCTTGTCAGATTGTACGAGATTTTCATATCTACCATGCGTTACATCATTATACAGTTCAAGGAATCAGTAGAAATGTCAGTGCAGAATGTCCAAGGACACAAGTGTAAACTGAACACCTGAGATATCTGATCCATCAGACTGCTCTGAATCAAGAAGCAACAATCTTTTATCACTTTTTAAAGATATAACTACAATACATGGGTAAGGAACAATTTGTTCTTTGGGGTACCGTAATACAGGGTCACATTCAGAAATGTCCCTTAAAACTGAAAAAAATGTTGTTAAATTTGTCCTGAGAAATGGACGCATTGTGATCTTTAACAAAGACAGAAAAAACATTCATACTGTCATCAGCAACAAGTCCAGAAGGGTTGTGTTCTTGGTGATTTACGCTTCTTTGACAGCAGCATGCTGAAAAGCTTTTAGGACAACATATGCTGCCTTCAAGATGACATTTTTTCCAGGGACATCCATGCATTTTTCAACAGGATAGAGCAAACCACATGCTGCACGCATTACAATGGCAAGGCTGCAGATGAGGAAGGTACAGGCACTGGACTGTGCTATGTGCAACTCTCAAATGTTTACAGAGAATTTTGAAATGCAACTGAGCTTAGGAAATGCTTACAAATGAAATGAAGTTGACCAGACAAAACATGAAATATATTGTGTACATACTGGCTGCTGCTGCAGTGGATAGCACTGCCATCTTATAGCAGGACAACTCCAAACATCATGTGCATGTTCTCTCCTTAAGTTTCTTTTGGGTGCTGTGGTTTCCTCCCTCAGTCCAAAGACATGTGGTAGGCCAATTGGTGTCCATAAAATGAATAAATGTAATGAACAGCTCAGTATGCTGCCCCTAGAGCAAGCAGGGCCTTGCTCAAGCACACAAAAGAGGCAGCCAGTGTGGCTTGAACATCCAATCAGTAACCAAGTGTGGGATGTTTTATGGCTAAATTGGACAAGCCTGGTGGCCAACTTCATTAATTGCACATTGCACCAGTAAGAGCAGAGTGTGAAGGTTCAATTAGCAGGGTAAGAGCACAGTTTTGCTC
>JAOUQV010000010.1:2592311-2604009 GCA_028565295.1 Aspidoras spilotus | reverse complement strand
GAGACAAAGGACTCTATAGAATAGAATGAGGGAACTGGAGGCATGCATCCTTACTAAATAGCGATAAAGGCCAAGGGATAGAAAGGACAGATAAGTACATTTGTTATTGGGAGAGAAGAAGAAGGAGAGAGCAAGATAGCGAGGGAGAGGAAGAAATTTGAATGTTAGTATGTCTAATTGTTTGTGTAAACTACTGAGAGGTTGTATGGGTATATACTGTATATGTGTTTATATACCAGCATTTAATAAATGATACAGTATTTATTTAATGCAGTGTGGGTTAACAATAATTCTAGGGAAAATGTCATAAACAAAGACAGAAAGATATACTGAAAATGTGTGTGTGTGTGTTCTTGTGTGCAGGAGCAGTAAGAGCATCCAGCATATTCCCTATCCTAAGTGTGATCCTACTCTTCATGGGTGGACTGTGTATTGCAGCCAGTGAGTTCTACAAGTCTCGTCACAACATTATCCTCAGCGCAGGGATCCTCTTTGTATCTGCAGGTGAGTGCTGGCCAGAAATTATCAGGTGTCCAGCAGGATAGATATTGATTGGTCAACTGGTTAAGGTGGCACTGTGGACAGAAATAATCAGTTGCTGTCTACTAACTACAAATAAAAGACAATTTAATCACTTCCTCTTCCAGTATTATGTATTTCTGTATTTTTACACTGTACTATACACATTTGTGTTGACAACCAAGAATCGCTAACATATTATAAAATATTAGAAATATTATAAAATATAAAAGAGCATGCAAATCCTGGGCTTTCCTGCTCAATTGGTGATCACTGCTTGGCAGTGAAATTTGTTGTTGTAGAGCTTTTTGATTAATAACAAACCTGCTCTAATGGTAAAACAGCTATGGTTTAACCATTGCAAGCAGAGCACAGCAGAGCCAAAGGTTATGCTAAGAGCCCCTAAAATGGGTAATGAGTGCCACTGCTAATGCATAAACAAGGATTTTTGCAATACAGCAATTACATCTAGTGCCAACCTCATTCAAGGACACAGTGGTGACTTGGAGAAAGAAGCTCTAGTTCCCTAAAGAAGCCAATCTGAAACTACCTGATTGTTTGCCAAACTGCTGAAACATTCATCACTGGGACAAGGCTAAATTAAGGAACAGAAAGAATCTGATACCGGTGGTACACTTTGGTCATTTTGAAAGTTTCAGTACATGCAAGCCGTAATGACTGAGTACTTGTGTATTCTCCTGAAACCTGTTAGCACTACACATATACCAATTTGGGTTAGCTTCTTTATTTCAGCGTGATGGTTTATGCTTAAATGTGAAGTGTTTGTGAATGTAACCATTAATGCCACCAGCAGTTCTAGATCCCAGTGCCACTATAACCAGTAGAGCTGCTTTTCCATTTGCTGACATTTACATTTGTAGCATTTTCCAGAGAACTTAATTTTATCTTTTTTACATAACTGAGCAGGTAAAAGTTAAGGGTCTTGATAAAAGAAATGGTGAGATTTGAACTGATGTCCTTCTGGTCAATAATCTAGTATCTATCTATCCATCAATTCAGGTTTGAGCAACATTATTGGCATGATTGTCTACATATCAGCGAATGCTGGCGACCCCACTAAGAGCGACTCGAAAAAGAACAGTTACTCATACGGCTGGAGCTTCTACTTTGGTGCTTTGTCCTTCATCATGGCCGAGATGGTGGGTGTCCTTGCCGTGCACATGTTTATCGACCGGCACCGTGAACTCCGAGCTGTCACCGCACGGGCTGGAAGAGGCATTGCCACAGGAAATGCAGACTATCTGCACGGCTCAGCCATCACACGCATCCCCAGCTACCGCTACCGTTATAGGCGTCGCTCACGTTCCTCCAGTCGTTCCACAGAACCCTCACAGTCACGTGACACATCGCCGCTTGGCCTCAAGGGTTTCGGGGCTTTGCCATCCACCGACATTTCCATGTACACTCTGAGTCGCGGCGGAGCAGATACATTAAAATCCACACCCCCAGCCACCTACAACTCAGAGAGGGACCACAATTTCCTGCAGGTCCACAACTGTATCCAGAAAGATGCAAAGGACTCCCACAGCAATGCTGCCAACCGTCGCACTACGCCTGTATGAGTGCCACATAGACCAGTAATGGCTAGGTGGGGAAATGACTGAACATAGACCAGAAAAAGAGAGAGACAGGAAATAAGTAAAAGAAGCGATGGAGAAACAGAACTTGAGGCGTAATAAGGACTGAGGGATACAGGAGCTCTCTGAGTTGTGAGCAATTTACAACAATGAAGATGACTATGATGAGTTTCCATGTTGAAAAAGTGAAAAATGTCCAAAAAAAGAGCTAAAGAAAATGCATGATTTTCCCATCTACCGTAATATAACACGTTTTAAACCATGTTTTAAAAGAAGAAATGTAAGGAGAGAGTAATGGGGAAAAATAGAAAAACATACTATATATGAAAGAGAAAAAGGTTCTGTAGACAAAGAGCATTGTGTTTTAAAAAGGTTTTTATTTTTTCAGCTCTCTTCCCGGTCTCCAGGATGACCTGTGACTCCGGCCCTTGTCCACGCCCAGCTCCCTCTTTACTTCCTATATGTATTCATCACATTCTTTTTGCGCATTAATACTGTGAATGTTGTGGCTGAGGTGTACGCAGGGCAAAAAAAGACAAACCTGTATCCAGGCCACAACTTATAAGTTAATATATGTATTAATTATATATAAATATATATGTTAATAAACCACAGATAGACTTCCCTGACGCAGGAGAAGGACAGAAAATAAGGCTTAAAAATGAGAACAAATCAAAGTCAATAAAGTCGTCATGGAAACAAAATATTGAGAATGGGTTTTATTGTGACACAACAGAGGGAAAAAATTCAATGGATGTTTTTGTACACAGGATGCTGGTATTGTTCAAAAGTGGCCTAGTTTATGCTTTACACTATTTACAGTAAAACAATTAAAAGAGTCCATAATCTAGGCTTTTTTTAAGCCAGAACAGTCATTGTGCAATGGTTGCGTAAGTATGAATACTTATATAACAACACTCATGTAAGATTTAGCTCATGCAGCAGAAATGACATATCACATTTTCAGGTTATATACAGAACTACAATCAAATACAGAATCATTGTAGATTTACAAGCATCATTTTTTCAGTAAAAAGTAAAAAGAAGTCACTAAAGAACAAATAACAGACCGGTTTACATTTATTTATTATTATTGCTTGGATTATTGCTTAATCCACACAGGATTGCGGGCCAGTCGGTGCCCACCCAGCAGCTCTGGGCGCGAGGGCAGGAACAAACATATACAGGGTGGCACGCCATCATCGGGCACACACAGACACAAACACATTCTCACAATTAGGGATACTTTAAAGACACCAATTAACATACCCATATGTTTTTGGAATGTGGGAGAAAAATATGGTTGTACAAAACCCATGAAAACACAGGGGGAGAACATGCAAACTCCACACAGAAATTTCCCGTGTTGTCCTACCCGGGGATCTAACCTGGGCTTTTCTTGCTGTAACTGCACCACCCTGCCCCAGTCAAAAAAAAAATATGGCTCCTGTACAAAACCCACGAAAACACAGGGGGAGAACATGCAAACTCCAGACAGAAATTTCCCGTGTTGTCCTACCTGGGGATCTAACCAGGGCTTTTCTTGCTGTTACTGCACCACCGTGCCACTCACTTTTACTGTAAAAAAATAAAAAAGAACATATTGAGAGCTAATGAAATAAAGCAGCAAGCATGAAAATACAAAATCTACAGAATAACTGTGGCAAACATTTTAAGAATCTTTTTAAACCTTTGCAGACAATTTTTGCAGTTCGTACACAACTCAAAACAATTTGTACCCTGGACCGCATTTATTTGAAAAAAGCACATGTATTGAATTATGTAGACACATATTCATTATTACTTTATAGGATATTGTTGTATGTTCAATAGGCTTTTAGACCGTAATTTACAGTAAATAGCTGGTAAATGTTTTGAGTGTCTTAGAGAATCTGAAAAAAATCCTCTGGGACCTTAACAGTCATATTTTTGTAGAAAAGCCCAGTTAAATATCATGTCATACGCCTTGATTTGCTTACAGAAATGTGCTTTGTGGGACAGGGAAAAGCTGACTTGAGCTTCTCAATCTTGTGTCAGCTCTAAGGGAAAATTTACTGTCACCGATTAGACTACCACATGTTTTTGGACTGTGAGAGGAAACCAAAGGACACAGAGGATTCGAAATTTTCCAGAAATTTTCCAGACTGTCCCACATGGATATCAGATAGCATTACCCACCATTCCGCGTACCACCTATTATCAAAAATGATTAACCATGATTAAGTCTGATAGACATATACAGTGTTTTGTGTGTGTGTGTGTGTGTGTGTGTGTTTGTGCTACTATCTTTCTGAAAAGCAGTTCAGGTTTTTTTACCTTCATTGAGGACATATTCAGACACTCACATAATTTTCAACATGGTGTTCCGTTAGAGACAAGACAATCTGAGACAATTCTGTCATCTGTGTGTTTTCCAGTGCAATCACACACTTGATATGTGCTGCCCTTGTTGGTGCTCCATTATTTCAATGATTGGTTTAAATTATACATTAACATACACCTCAGTTTCTTGGGGATGTTTATTTGCCCTCTCTTTGGGATTATTGCACCATTTCCAGCTTTCAACCTTCAAAGTGAGGATATTTTTCTGGAAGCAAATACATTTAGTACAGTTCTCACCTTTATTTTGATATCACATCCTGTCCATGTTTTAGGCATGCAATCCTTTTCCACTCCATGTGTACTGCACCATGCTTAACTAATTGGTTAGTGGAAATGATAAACATGGTCCTCGGTTTTTTGAGGGGGATTTTACAGAGTACTCACTATAGAAAAATTCAAGAATGTGTGTGTATGTGTAGTATAAAAGAGAGAATAAGCATGCTCAGATAGTGCCTGCTCCCCTGTGGTCTAGTGAATCAGAGAGGAGTAATTGGAAAGTGTAAAATTAGAAGACATTCAGTCATAATGTCTGGCAAGCCACAAGCCAAAAAACCCCAAAATGAATATGAACCATTTTATAAAATGAGGATATTTTTGGATTTGGATGCCAGCCAAGCATTCATCAACAGACCTGCAGTAAAACTGTCACCACAAGCTGCTATCAACTGAAGTGTTAAGAAGCACTGCATAGAAAACATGCACTGTATATTACGATTGACAAGTTACTCAATTAGTACACAACTGGGTCTGTGTAGTTGCTGCATGAATGTTACTCTTGCAGATTTTGCTACTGCTGAGCAACTCGGTGAATAAAAGGTGCATTTATTCTTTACAAGAACATCCTGCAGAGGTCCCCTGTCACCTTGGCCAATAGCAGGCAAGCATTTTATTTTCAATCAGTCCATTATTATTTTCCCAAATCCCAGATTTATTCTCTTCAGTGAAAGTAGCTAAAATTTAATACTAAATATTTCTTTCTCAAAAAATATTCTTGCACCAAAAACATTTATTAAACCTGATTAATAATGGTTTGGGGGAAACCCATTAATATGGTGGAAAGCTGCAAATCTCCATTTAAGGCTGTGATGAGTCATGTAATATATTATTCTGTAAACTAAACCTTTTTGTCTTTGCCTGAGTGACAAAATATTGTTAGAATGCAGTATAATCCAGTGGGTATAAATTTGTTAATTTCTATAAAAATATTGAACAGTATATTTCTAAGTAAATAAATCGGAATGGAAACTGCTAATGCTGGAGTGCTACGGCAGTTAATATAATTTAGCCTCTAATAAAATATTATCAGATATTGAAAATTGTATTTAAATTGGACGGTTGAGGAATTATGAGCGAGGGTAAAGAGATTTTAATTTCCATTGTACTGTATATTACAATTCTGAATATATGACCTTTCAGTTCAATATATGATGTAATTACAGCCTTGTCTTTCATGTAGTAGGTGTAGCTCATGACATGCAGTACTCTGCAAACATTTGGCCGCTGTAATTCCAACACACTGTAATTCCAACACTATAATTCCAACACTGTAATTCCAACACACTGTAATTCCAACACACAATAATTCCAACACTGTAATTCCAACACACTGTAATTCCAACACTGTAATTCCAACACACTATAATTCCAACACTGTAATTCCAACACACTGTAATTCCAACACTGTAATTCCAAAACACTATAATTCCAACACTGTAATTCCAACACACTGTAATTCCATTACAGAATTAATTTAGATAATGCAACCCCATACCATCAGAGATGCAGGCTTCTGAACTGAGCGCTGATAACAACTTGGGTCGTCCTTCTCCTCTTTAGTCTTTAGCCATGTATAATGACATGGCGTCCCTGATTTTCATAAAGAACTTCACATTTTGATTCGTCTGACCACAGAACAGTTTTCCAGTTTGCCACAGTTCATTTTAAATGAGCCTTGGACCAGAGAAGACGTCTGCACTTCTGGATCCTGTTCAGAGATGGCTTCTTCTTTGAACTATAGAATTTTAGCTGGCAATGGCAGATGGCATGGTGAATTGTGTTCACAGATAATGTTCTCTAGAAATAATCCTGAGCCCATTTTGCAATTTTCAATACAGAAGCATGCCTATATGTGATGCAGTCCCTAGAAGGTCCCAAAGATTATGGGCACGCAGTATGGTTTTTCGCCCTTAACCCTTACACACAGAGATTCTTTAAGGTTCTCTGAATCTTTTAAATATATTATGGACTGTAGATGATGATATGTTCAAACTCTGCAATTTTACACTGTCAAACTCCTTTCGGACATTGCTCCACTATTTGTTGGTGCAGATTTAGGGGGATTAGTGATCCTCTTTCCATTTTTTACTTCTGAGAGCCACTGCCAATCCAAGATGCTCTTTTTATATACCAAGTCATATTAATGACCTCTTGCCAATTGACCTAATAAGTTGCAATCTGGTTTTAGTTTTTTCAGCCTCTTATTGCCCTATCGCAACTTTTTTTGGGATGTTTTGCTTTCACGAACTTTCATATGAGCCAATATTTCTCATTACATTTCAAAATGTCACACTTTTGACATTTGATATGTTGTCTATGTTCTATTGGGAATAGAATATCAGTTTTTGAGATTTGTAAATTATTGCATTCTGTTTTTAATTACAATTTGTACTTTGTACAAACGTTGTGCAAACTTTTTTGGAATCGGTTTTGTATTATAAATACACTGACAGAAAAATGCTTTACTATTTTATTTTTTTGTTGGAAAATGTAATATTTGAAAATATGTATATTGCAAATACCTACATGCTAGTTGAATTGGAGATGCTAAATTGTCTGGTCCTAAGCCTGAAAATGTAAAGTTTGCGTCAGGAAGGGCATCTGGGTTAAAACCTAAACCAGATTGCAACTTATTAGGTCAATTGGCAATAGGTCATTAACATGTCTGGGTATATAAATAGAGCATCTTGGAGTGGCAGTGGTTCTCAGAAGTAAAGATGGGAAGAGAATCACTAATCCCCCTAATTCTGCGCCGACTGGGTAAGTACAAGACTGTGACAGTACTGTATATCATGGAAGATCATGTTGTTCTGTTCCACTTCTGGATTAAGAACATTAAAGGAATATAAACTGAACAGCTCGACTCACAATATGAGCTTAATGTTTCTGGGCTCTCATCAGTGAGCTTATAGGCAAGCACTTGCTCCCTCTGTCGGCCATTGTGTTCAAAAAGTCCAGAAAGGCCATTGTCTATGTGTGTGTGTGTGTGTGTGTGTGTGTGCATGCTTGCGTGCAGAATACTAATGCGATTGTAATAGCGGACCATTGCTGCAGTCTGTGCTCTTATAGCACAGAGAAAAAGAAAAAGAAAGCGACAGCACTGCAGCAATCAGCCTCCTAAGTCAGGAGTCATCTTGCAGGGTTGATTTGTTCAAGCAGATATAATTTGATAATGTTGCAACTAAAGCATTAATTACTGTCATAACTTGGTTAATACATCCCATATATAAATACTGTAACACAAGCTGTAGCCAGGAGTCAAGTTAGTGAACATATGAATGTTAGTTTTAAATATGAATCTATAGGAAAATCGGCCACTTTAGCTTTGGCAGACTCTGAGCAATTAGCAAAGATTTGACTCAAGCCTTTAAAGGGTTCCTAGAAATATTTGGATTCTTAAAGAATTCTTGTCACTAGCGATGAAAATTTTTACTCTGAGTGCAGTTACTGTCTTTATGCCTCAGCATAAAACAGCAGCTTTCTGAAATACTTTGGATTCAGAACATTTTGTGTTTTTAATAAGAAGTTTTTTTTATCAACAGTTTTATCAAACTTAGGAAGAAGGTCTCAAACTATCCAGGTACTGTAGTCTATATTCCCTTCTTAAAGTAACTGAATGGCAATTATTTTGCTTTACAGACGATACAGTATATAAAAACATTAATTTCTGATATTTACATTTAGACCTGACTCATGGGTATCAAGTTCATGGTTCTTTGCCCAGTCGGGCTTTCAGTCAGTGTTGAGAAAGAAAACTATTCTTATGGGAACATTCCTCATGCATGATAGCTAATAAAAACACAGGTACTAGTTACTGCCTAGGCATATACGCAAACTAAGCTTACCATCAGTCCGGAAGGAAGAATATACTGTATTATAGTATCTATTATGGACTGGCGGTTCTTTCTTTTGCATATCATTTTGCTCTGTCTGTCAGAGACTTAGAAAGTAACAGTCCTCATTGAAATGCCTAATACTTGTACATATTAAATTCACACTAATTTGTCTTATTTCAAGCAGAAACTTAAACATAAGCTACAAAACCAATCCAAAAATATATTGTACTATACAGAGCATGTCTGGGTTAAATAACTCACAGAGAACACCGACAATGTTTGGATACTGTGTTAACCAGAATAATACCCAGGTGCCAAAAACCACCAGCACACACAAAATATCCACCTTTCTTCTCTCCATCATGTCAGCCAGTTCTCTACCCTTCCCTGTCATCCCTACATTCAGCGTTGCTACCTTCAGTCCTACACTCTTGACTGTTCTATTCTCTCTTCGTCTCCTCACACGCTTTTCTCCTCGTCGTCTTCGGCAAACAATAGCCCAATTTCCACCAGTACTCTGCTTGCCACCAGTACTGATGGCGGTCGTTGTTAACTCGGGCCGCGACCGATACATTATGAAGTAACATTCATTAACATTCAACACTGTAGTCAATAATAATCTAAAATGTTCAGCTACTATTACCCCTTTATTTGATTAAAGAACACTCAACATTGTCACTCAACAGGTGACAATGGCCCCGTACTGGTTATTTAAAATGGGACCTAAATCTGCTACCTTCTAATCACTATTACAGAACTTTAATCACTGATATACCAAGAATTCAATTTAAAGTGTGTACTTGAAGGTCAAAGGTACACAGGTGGTTTTTGGCACCTGGGTATTATTCTGTTTAACACAGTATCCTGGCTTTAGTGCCCACTATATGTTTTAGTTTTGTCAACAAAGCTTGGTCTATATTTGTCTTTCTTTTCACACACATTAGTTAGCTCACCCCCTGTAGTGGCATTCTCAGCGTCTGTCTGGCAGATCACAGATGGGATACACCTGCTAATACTAGGCTTCGTAGCTTCCAACCTCACATTCAGAGTGTGTGTGGTCAGTCTTCTATTTCCTTTTTTTTCTGTTTCGATGTGTATCTGTAGCTTCATTGGGCCATCCTTCTCAGTCACAGCATGGCTCCTGGCTACTGTACAATAGATAGTGTAACACATCATGGAGATGAGCCAACATATACAAACACATACACAAATGCTGCTGGAAGCCTAATCCCATGAAATCAATAATACATGTACAATTATTTCTCAGAGTGATTGACGCACCAACAAATAATGTCAGAATTAAAGGATGCACATTAGGTTAGTAGAATATACAGTATGTTGTGAGGTGGGGGGTGCATGAATCTGACAGCATATTTTTAATTAGATTGGGACCAATCATCAGTTGGTTGCGGTATATTGCCAATGTCTTTTTCCATATAATGCATGCATTCTGGTGCCATTAGTTTCCAAATAAAGCCATGTTCTTTCATTGCTCCTGAGTTAAATTCTGGTAGTCAAGTGCCCACAACAGGCACATTCAGCAGTGGACTGACGACAGCATGGGCACTCCGACCGGTCTGTAGTTTTTAGTCTATGGTGAATATAATGCACTGCAGTAATAGAGGTTAATGGGTGACAGCATCAGAAGACGCTTCTGGAACCTGATGCTACAGTGAGTACTAAAATACTAAAGGCTCAACTAAACTAGGTACATAAACAATGGTACATAAGAAGGTAACCAGATAATTACGCTAATCTCACAAACACTGGTGGTAATCCGAGGTTCATGAAACTACAGGTACAATGTGTGACTAGAAACAAGCATTTACATGGTTGAAGTTGTATTACTATTTTTGATGATATTTAATGTTTTCCTTATCAGAGTGTGGATCTATCAGGAAAAGGTTGTGTACAAAGCATACAAACAGTATCAAAGTGTGGCTTAAATTCTTTCCATCTTTGGAGATTTGGTAGCACTTTGAGTGGGTAATGCCATGTCCTCACAGCGAGAAAGTCCTGCATCCTTTCTGTGTTGAGTTTAAATGCTCTCCCATTGTTTGTTTGGGTGTTCTCCAGATCCTCTGATTACCTTCCACATTCCAAAGACATTCTGGGCTAATTGGTGTCTCTACAGTGCTCTTAGTTTGAGTGTATGTGTCCTATAATGGAATAGTGCTCTGTATAGGGTAGTTCCTGCCTTGTGTCTGTGCTGCCAGCTAGACGCAGACTTTTTCTCAACCCTGTCCAGGAGTAAGCAGGTATAAAATTGAATGAGTAACTAGAACAGATTAAATAGCAACTCTTTTATTAGATTTTTTTTTTTCGTGAAGTGTTTAATGAAATACGCTTTCACATTATTCTACATATTACAATTTGCAGGAATGTCCTGCAGGTTAATGTGGTTCAAAGTTATTTCAGATATCTTGGAGCTCTGTGTGGTCTGATGGATCTTATAATCAAGACGCTTACGCGCATGTATAGGGGCAGCACTAATGCAGAGTGTGAAATTAGATTACACTGCCATAGATGTGCTCTGAAGCGTACACATCCACCCAGAAAAAAAAAAGTTTTTGAAAAGCTGCAGAACCACACGTACACATCAAGGACGTTAGCTTTGTGGTATTGCTCTGGCATGCATGTGTTACACAACATTAAAATGTCTTTATTTCATTCATGTCTTTCCAAATATGAGTCACACTGACCCTGAGAAAGCTGCAAGCTTTCTCGCTAGCACCACAGCATTTCTTCGAACATCCATCACGTCATAGTGATGACAGGAAAGGAGACAGCATTGCCGCTGTTGGTGGAGTGTGGCGCTTGGCTAAAATTCAGCTCTGTGAGTTGGAGGGCTATGATGAAAGGGCAAAGGCAGTGTGAAACTCACTATTCACCTCGTAAACCGATGCAGTGTGTAACGAAGCAATAAGAAATTTCTATTAACCATTGCATGGTTCCTCAAAGGCAAAGAAACAATTCTGAACATGGAGTAGAATATAAATAATAGTAACAGCTGATAGCTATATTGCACTTTATAAATGAAAACAGAAATACTGGAAGACATGCAAACGCCATTAAAATAACAATGTC
>JAOUQV010000010.1:2447918-2458256 GCA_028565295.1 Aspidoras spilotus | reverse complement strand
ACATGTGCCAGATCCTAATGCGAGGAACTCGCTGTGGCGACCCCTGGTGACAGGGAAAAGCCGAAAGATGGAAAAAATAAATAAATAATTAAATAAAATAATAAATAAATAAAATGTCGCTTCAATTTCTCTCATACCGTAGCGATTTTCATGTAATTTTTATTTTCTAAAAGAACTAAAAGTAATAGTTTATTATAAGACATGGATTATGTGATAACCATACAAGATTTATATTTCTATTTTTGAGGCTACCTTATAAAATGTACTATAGCCAATGCAAATAGACAGAAATATTGTGAGAATGTATGCTTTTGCTTGGGATCCTGGGTTTCTATGCAACTGTGTAGTAGGGTACTTTCATAATTATCCTTAAAATAGTATATTTGTATTAAACTTCCTTTTTAGATAAGCATTGATGGTCTGATATAAATATCAAATGCTGTGCCATCATGAAACCTCCCGGTTAATATATGGGTAAATGTTCCATTATGTTTCATGAATGTTCAATGTTTCATCTCAATAATATCACTGATATGAAACATATTTATTGTTCAAAATAAATCACTTTTTTAGCCAGTAAATGTTGTTTAAAATACCCACTGTACACTGCAGTTTTGATAGCTATCATTAGCTTTAAAACTGCACATTTCATCACCACAAAAAAACTACCCGTAACTAGTATATATAAAAAAGACAGAAGACGCTAAAGCTGAAGTTGCAAACCCAGGTGTCTGTTTCACTTGATGTTTGTCTTTGAATCTGTGATTTTCCTCTCAGAAATCACTAATGTCTATAGTGTCTACTTACATTTATGTCTAATAATGCAATTCTGTTTGTTTACAACGCTGGCATAATTCAAACTTAGTATTATTGCTGAGGATTGATCAAAATCACAGCTTAGCTACCTGGCTAGCTACTTTCAATTCCAAACACACTGTGAGGTGACGGGATAAATGCTAAATATTCCCTTACCTTTGTAGCTTATGTATGACAGGGCATTCAATTAAACCCTTGCTTGATAGTGCAATACTTGTCTCCATGCTTATCTGATGAACATCCTTGATATTACATTTTGAAATCTCTTGCAAACACCACATAAATATGACCGGCATAGCAAGTGTAAATGGGAAGACAAGAGCTGCCCTAAGAAGAATGCAGTAGTAGTTGTGTTAGTAGTCCATTGTCTGAACATTAACAATAGGCAGGGGGTTTATTTGCTAAAGTTTTATAATTATAAAAACACTTCTACAAAGCAGTTTAATTGGCTGTAAGGAAGCTGAAAGTGAAATGAGCTATTTACCTCTATGCTTGCACACAGCGGAATTGGTCCTCCGCATTTAACCTATCCGTGCAGTGAAATACACACAGCAGTAAGCTGCCTCCACAGGGGGATTGGGGGACCTTCCGGGTTGCAAGGTCGTTTCATTAACTGCAAGCCTACGACTGCTGCTAAGTGGACCATTTACAATTGTTGTGGACTTTTCCGTTCATCACAACTGCTCGTAATTCTACGACTTGCATTCAGCATGGAAGGAATAAGTTTTTAATAACCGAGAGCTATGATTATAACCCTTTCAGCTGAACACTATAGTTATTTCTGCTTTTATAGAAATAAGCAATTTCTGACCAATCAGGTTTGAGAATGTAGCGACACTGTTATAATATCAGTAATCAGGGTTTCATTCTTATACTGTTATATGATGATTTTGTTAGTAATATGAGAGTGTCTATAACCAAATGGGCAGAATTTATGTTTACAATATAAAATGCATTCCTTTACAGTGTAATAAATCCAGTTATGCAACCATTCAGCTTAAACCTGGGTCGTTGTTGAAAAGCACAACTCTCTTTTAGTAACCGCTGCAGCAGCTATTTGCGCTGAACTCTGTAGGCGTCGTGCCATCCTGTCTTCCACGTTCACATGTTAGACGCCTCTGAGTCGAGTCCTGCTGTGATGTTTTATTCAACAGAGTGGAAGATCTCAAACAAAAAAAAAATATTCTTTATTAAATTACAGCCATGTCTCACGTCTCGACCACCCGCCAAGGTCCACAGGCTACCGACAGAAATGATGTGCTATTCTCCTTCATTTTCCTTATCTTCCCCCATCTTTCCATTTCTTTCACTTTCTCTCTCTCTCTCTCTCTCTCTCTCTGTCTCATCACCATTAACACGTAATCAATCCTCCCCCACACTGACAAGGCTGATGAGATTCTTCCAATAAAATCTTTCATATCCCGCACGCCTCATGCATTTCTGCTTCCATCTGTCCATATATCTTTGTCTTTCCATCCTCTATGTTCTAATGAGCTGTTTGCATCAGTGAGTCGATTCCTCCCCAAAGACACATTGGTATGTTGTTTTTTTTTTTTTTTACCAAACATCCATCTGCCCAACTTCTGCCAACTGAGACGACAATAAGGATATTGATAATTGCGTAGGATGAGAGTTGAGATGAGTACTACCCCGACACCCCCCCCAAACACACACACCGAGACACACTGTCTTTCTATAACAATGAAATTGTCTCTCAGGCGATATTGCTCCCCTTATATTCACTAAGGGGCGATTTTAGTATTTATTTTTTATTTCTTATTTTTTGGTTTGTTTTATTTTTTGTCTAAACCTATAGAGCTTGTGTTTCGATCTTTTGTGTGTGGGACATGTGGTGTGTGATGACGGTGTTTGCTTATCAGTCTTTGGTGTGTAACGGATCAGTATCAATGCCTGCCAGTGTTTAGCCTTCCTGATTTGATTTGTTGTGTCATGTGGCATATGCATTTTTTTTTCTTCTTTTGCTGCTCGCTCTCGGTAACCAATCACAAGCTTCCTTTCCTTTGACACTTTAGCATTATAATCAATAAAATTGATCACTCTTTCTCTCCATACTTTTTGTTTTTTTTAACACGTTTTTTTGCTTTTGTGTTTCCTTCTCTCTGAATGTGCACTTTATTTTTTCTGCATTCCTTTCCTCCACTCCTCCTTCTCTCTCCCTCCTGTTCTCTTTCTCTGTATCAAAGCGTTATGAAAGGTCGGTGAGGTCTGGGCTTGCAAAGTATTTTGATTGGTCCATTCTCTGCATCCAATGCTTGCTAATTGGCTGCCGTTTGCTCATGCCCAGTTGTGCAAAGAACCGTGATTGGCTGAATGTGATTGTTCTAAATGGTGTGCCCTGAACCTTATCCTGTGATCTGTCTCTCTCTCTCTTTCTCTCTCATTTTTTTTAAAAAGATGGAATGCACAATATCTTTCTTTGCCTTGACACCGATTGATTTCTGTTTATTGATTCTGTGTTGAAGATGAGTAGGAATGCAATGCATGTTGGGGAAAATTATTGCGCAATATAAGGGAATATCATCGAGCTCACAATTTCAGCTTGAATTCCTAATATCAAGCACAAACTCAATGAATGTCACCGGAAAATATTTGTTGATTACTTGTTGCATTAATTTTTTAATCAGTAAATGCTAAAACTAAATCCTATTAATTTGAAATCCTGTGAATTTTAAATTATTTCAATTTAAAATGAAATAATTATACATCAGTAATCTTTGCAGTAGACAGAAATTATACGTCTTGTAAGTTAGGATGAGTCTGGATTTTGGTCAGAGGGTTATACTGAGCTGTTCCTTTGTCTGTCGGCGACCAGGTGAACAATGCTACAGCTCGAGTGATGACCAATAAGAAGCTGGTCAGTCCATATGCTAATGGTGAAGGACTCAGTGCTCTGCCTTATGGTAAAGTAACCCCACCACCAACACCACACTAAAAGCAATGTCATGCTATACTTTTAGGATCTGCTGTAAACATAATTATTAATAAGGATAATTATTACTACATATAACCTTAACCTCAGTAAGGGATTTCTTGGCCAGAAGTCTCTTGAAAAATGGTATCAGGCTTCATAAAATATCAGATTTCATCAGTTAATATCAGTAATATCAGTTGAAGACCAAATATCCACCTGATCCATCTGGATGGTAAATTCTACCCCATCATGCACGCACACACACACGCGCAATATGTAATCGTAATATGACTGAAATTCCACAATGTAATAAAGATTACCAAAAGGGAAAGCACATGTTTTAAGGGGGGGGTATTTGCTTCTGGAAGGTGGGTGGGTGTCACACTGGCTTTTTCTCTGGTCAAAGCCACAATACAGGGTTCTATAAATATTTATCTATAAGGAGAATAATGTGAACATTCAAAAAGTTAACGTTTTGTATTAAACCAACTCTCTACAAGAAAACTTGGTTTCGCATTCCTGGGATGAACAATAATATGGGGTCTCATTGTATTTCTAAATAAAATCTTTCTTATACATTGTCCATTTTTCCCACAGGTATTGTAATTGACCAATGGCTGCACTGTAACAAATTTAAAATCAAGGTTATTTGTTTTGCTTTTTTTGTTTTTTTCCTTTGTCCCTAGTAGCTGGGTGGAAGCTGAGCCCTATGGTGAGTGCGATGTATGGGCCAGAACTATATGCAGGTGAGGCTTTGGGGATGTACTGTTTAAATACACAAGCTATTTAATTTGTCTATAAAATGTGAATTTATTAATGGTAAAGCAATAGTTATGTCATGTGCAGTTTTTTTTATTTTAAACCCAAAGAATGACGTTATTTTCTGCTTCAGTTATTACGGTTTAAAAGCTGCTGCAGTGATCATAAAAACAGTTCTGTTCTACATTCTAAGACCCATAGAAAATCTTTATCTCATCTTGTATTACTGTTGTTTGCTTTCGCATCTTACAAAAATTATGTCGTCTTCTCAGGGATTTTGTTCTTTGACGGCAATTATCTCTTCTACATCTATATCAGGGTGCATGAAAAGCGTATTTGTGCCGGCACTGGTTAAATCAGATTTAAATCCCATCGCAGATTGCTTCATTAGTGTTTGCAGCAGAAGTGGAAATGAAACTCACACACCAAAAAATGGCTACATTGTGTAAATGTAATTTCTGCTTAACGGCGTCTTAATCTGCTCTCGAGATCTGCTCTCATGTGACTGCTTCATCAGTTGACTTAATCACTTCTAAAATTAAAAGCAGGTTTTTCTCCTGTTTTTTTTTCCATGTCTAAACTGACTTTGTTCTCACAGTTCCAGGTTTTCCGTATCCCACGGCAGCGGCGGCGGCAGCAGCCACGACAGCTGCCACTTTCAGGGGTGCTCACCTGCGCGGACGCGGCCGGCCCGTTTACAGCGCTGTGCGTGCAGCCATACCACAGCCCGCCATTCCGGCATATCCAGGGTAAGACACGAAGACGGACACTTTTTCTGACAGCTTATATAGGTTTCATTTTAAGTAACATGCTGTACATGCTTCATAAACTGGAATATTAACTGAAGCATGTGTAGAAAGATGGGTTAGATGGCTAAGTAAACAAAATTAGACAGGCCATGTCGCTGATACTTGTAGATTAGTGCATGTAGTTACAACATAGAATATTTTCAATGATGCATATCAGTCTATGCTAGTTCCCATTTACCTTAAACGTTGCAGAGACAACCTCTGGATCATCACTTAAACTTTAATGGAACACAGTGTAGGTGCATAGAAACAGACTTTCTTATTTTTTAAATGGGAAACTACTCAATGGCCACTTTATTAGGTACACATTGTTAGTAAAAGGTTGGACCCCTTTTTGCCTTCAGAACCTTCCTAATTCTTTGTGGAGTCACCCGTAATTAAATGGATAGGTTAGAGGTTTAAGGGACCACGAGATAGCAAGGCAAACCCCCCCCCCCCTTTCTGGAAACCAATAAAAGTAATCGAAATAAAAATACTTTTAACAGAGATGGTATTCTGCATTCCTTGGTTGTAATGAGTGTTAATTTGAGATACTGTTGCCTATCTATCATCTCAAAGCAGTCTGCATATTCTCCTTTGACCTTTTAAATTGATAAAGCATTTTTGTTCACATACCTGCTGCTTGCTGTATGTATATGTGTATGTTTGTTCATTTTTTGGACCATTCTCTGTAAACTCTGTAAGAGATGGTTGTGCGTGCTGGAATTCTCATTCTTCAGAGCATCTGGTCTGGCACCAACATCTGTGCCACCTTTAAAGTTACTTAAATCAGCTTTCTTCCCCATTTTGATGTTAGGTTTGCTCTTCAGCATGTATTTTTGACAGCCTCTCCTTGCCAAAATGCACTGAGTTGCTCCCTGTGATTGACTGATTAGATATTAATGTTAACAAGAACAAGCAACTGAACAGGTTTACCTAAGAAAGTGGCCGGTGAGTGTTTATGTGGATGAGACGGGCAGGCTGAATTAATCTTAAAACCAAGGTCATCAGTTACATTTGCAGTGAGTGGAAAACCTTGGATAAGGGTTTTGTTGGGAAAACTAGATTTTCTTGTAAGTTATAATGATATTTTCACATACCTGCACTTGTGCATGTTGCATGTGTTGTTTTTTTGGGTGCTGTGCTTTTTAAATTAAACCAAATGCTAATCACTGAAATGACACCAAAATGCCAGTTTCATCTGTGTGTTGATGTTATTAATGGTTGATTGTAACCCTGATTGATGGAAGTGGCATTTTCACTGTGCACTGCATGTGTGTGGACTAATTTCCCCACATCTTTTTTTTCTCTCTCTCCCACACTCTGATTTTTTTTCTTTTTCTCTGTCCCCCATCAACTCATATCCTGCTTCTGTACATGCGGCCACTCTGTGTCGCTCTTCCCATTGCTTTTCAACCTTTTATCTTCCTGGCTTTTCTCTTCTACTTTTTTTTTCTTGTTGTGTTTTCTCTCTCTCTCTCTCTCGCTCACTCACACTATCTCCCTCACTTTCTTTTTCACTTTCATATTCCCCCAACTCTCTGTCTCTCTTTCTTGCCATCCACTTTTGTCTGTCATTTTCTCTCTCTCTCTCTCTCTCTCTCTCACCCAGCGTGGTGTACCAGGATGGTTTCTATGGGCCCGCGGACCTCTATGTAAGTATTGTTCCCTCTCATGCCTTCTCTCTTTCTCCTCTCTCCTTTCTCCTTCCCTCTGAGTCAGAGTCATTTGCAGGATGTGTGACCGCGACTGGCGCAGAGTCGTCTTATTCAGAAATACTTTAGATTTGGAGTTTTTCCTTTAAAAGCCATTTTTCTAAATGTCCAACACAAGCAACACATTATTAAATGTGTAAAGCTGATCTTTACATCGATGGAGGTGCAAACTGTTGACGAATAGACGGCTCTGGGCGTGTGTTTCTGTGTGAGAGTGGCATGAACCTGAGCGTCTCTGTATTTGTGTGTGAGTGAGTGAGCGAGCGAGTGTGTAAATGAATGAATGAGAGAGCGCGAGCGAGCTGCTGCCTGTGAGTTTGTGTGTGTCCAGGTTGACGATAGCTTTTTCTGTTCTCCCCGTAGAATAGTGTTTCAGGACTCTGTGGTTAGTAGCAGATTGCCGCAGGTAGGGTTTCTCTGACGGATAGTGTGCATCTCTCGTTCTGACTGACTGATTTATCAATTAATAAATTTGTTTGACATATTGATTGTTTGAGATTGTTAATGCGTTTCTGTTTCCCTACTAACTCACTGCAATCTGACATGGGTGAAGGGAAGGGGGAGAAAATTATACAGAATAAGAAATTATTTCAATGCCAGAGAATGAGAAAAAGATGATTATGGTAATTTCTTAAAAAAGGTTAAAAAAGGACATGTGTTTTTTATAGTACAATTACCGTACAGGTAGGCATGTGCCGATATATATACATTTTTATTTTGGTTCTATAAAACAGACGGAATCATATTGAGATAATTATTAATAAAACGTGAATCAAAATAAATCCAATCATTGAACATTATACCAGTAAAATATAGTGAACTGATTCGTATTGGGTCGATTCATAATGAAACAATGCATAACGTATTGTACTAAATTGAATCATGTTATAATGATGCATATTAAAGCCTACTGTAATGAATTGAATCGTATTGAGCTGATTGATAGTGAGACATATAACAATAAACCGAATCATATTGGGATGATTTGTACTGAATCACAGCATAATGTATTGTACTAAATGTAATCATGTTAAAAAGATATTGAAGTATATCATACTGAAGTGAATTGTAATGAATTTAATCATAACCTGATTTCATACTGAACCGGCTATTGCTGAATTGAACTGAATTGTACGGAACTGAATCGCATGGAGCTGATTCACTGAACCGAATCTCGTTGAAAATGAAACACACTAAGCTGAATTAGAATTAACCAAGTTGTAGTGAAATACGTATTTTAAGTATAAAATACTTATTAATACAAATTAATTTGTTCTAATGCCAATCGAATATGTTTGCAGGTCATCAAAGTAAAGGGCATTAAAGCCTGGTTAATAAACTGGCATTAATAAATAATAAATTGTGACATTAATAATAAATAATTTATTAAAAATTAATTGGCAAATGATTTTATCTGAATAAAAATGATAAAAGAATGACATTTTATGCATTCATAATTATACTGTATATATGGTGGAAAACAGGTTGGTTCCTGTTAACTACCCTCCTTCAATCTACCATTACTTAGATGACATAACTACCGTTTATTTTTTGGATGTTGACCCTACAACAAAAAATGCATTAGGCTAATGTGTTGCTAAATTGCCCTTATAGCTGATGTGAGATTGGGAAGCTTAACCCTATCCCACAGATTACATCAGTTGAGTATGACATGACATGACCATGCACGTCGATCTGCAACCATAAATGTAAAAAATAAACATATTCTGGACATGACGTCTGCTGTACTTATGTATTTACATCAGTAGATTTTCTAATCTACAGAGTTAATTCTCTAAATAGTATAGTGCTTCTCTTGAAAGCACAGTGATGATGCCGGTTTATCAGCACATGCCTAAATCCATGTTTCACCCTCGATCCCATTCTAGCACCATGCCCATGGAGTTTTCCAGCAGAAATCTGATCTGGGTCCATAGCACTATCAGTTCATTAGCTGTTGAAAATAGATGTAGTGATTCTGACCCCTTCCCAGAATCTCCCCTACCTCTGTCTCACTGTGGCATGCTGACTGGAGCAGAGTGTTGGCATGCAGGCACACTGACCACCCTTAGATACCTGCTCTCTCCTCCTTGTTATACCCCTCTCTGTCAATCTGTGTTTCTCCTTTGTATACCTCATATTTACTTTTTCTATATATCTATATTTCTCTCCCTCACACACACACTCGCTCTCTCCTCCTCATAATCAATCTCTCACTCACACACACACACGCACACACAAACAAACTCTATCATTTACAAATCCAAGTTCCTATATTTCCCTTTTTTTTCCCCATTTTTCATCTTTTTTATCTTTGCCCCTCCATTTCCCTTATCCCTGTACCCCTGCTCTCTCCACCATTCCTGCAGGTGTGTGGTGGAATGTGGGAGTATCACTTGATTGGCTCTAGGGTAGAATGCAGTGGTGTGATTGGCAGAAATGGCTTGTTTTTTTTTCTTAGTATTTTTGTTTTGTGTTCAGTTTGGGGTGCATGCTGTCTGTCTGTCTGTTCGTCTGTCTGTCTGTGTGGTTGTGGCGACACAAGTGTGAATGAACATTTCCCTTAATCACAATGTTTCTGACTGTCTCTGTCGGTCTGTGTGTGTATCTGTGTATATACTGGCACCAGTAAAATGACTTGCTCACCCATTGTTGTGTGGAGCGTGCATTGGGGGAGATATGGCACTCAGGCTGCACACACAATTATGACTTATTCCAGATTGTCTCTTCCTCATTGGTTAAAAAAAGTCAACAGTGTTTTTTTTTTTTTTTCCCTCTCTTTTTGTCTGACAAGATTTGAGGCGAGCCATTGGCAGTGATTTGCCAATGAGGAGGAGACAAACTCACCGCTAAAACCCTAAATTTCAGCTGTGTACTTAGAATGTGGTTTGCATCTGATCATTAATGGCAGTTTGCTTGTTATCTTGATATTGTACCATGCCTAACGTGTGTTCCCTCTACCAAGCTACAGTATTAAAATTATTTAAACCGGATACCTGCCATTTATATGATCTATAACAGTTTTCCTCTCCTCTTTATTTTAGGGTGGTTATGCGGCATATCGCTACGCCCAGCCCACCGCCGTAGCTGGTCCAACAGCAGCAGCAGCAGCGGCCGCAGCTGCAGCCTATAGTGACAGGTTAACATCTATTTAGCTCTATATTAGGTCATGTTGTTGCTAGCCTCATACTTTATATATATTTTACTCCATATATCATCATATACTGTGTGAGTGTGTGTGTATATATATATATATAGATATATATATATATAGATATGTATGTGTGTATGTATATGTAATATTCTTTTTTTTATATTTTAGTTATGG
>JAOUQV010000010.1:2315917-2333623 GCA_028565295.1 Aspidoras spilotus | reverse complement strand
CAAGAATCACATATTTTGGAAATTTTTAGTACTTCCTTCTATTTGCTGAAATTAAGTAAACTAGCGTATCTTCAGACCCCTATGAAAGCTCAGGAATGGACATTTATTTGTGTCTGTGCTAGACTAGACTGCAGTCCAGACAAGTGTTCTATACAGGCACCTGCAGGGGGGCAGAAGGGGCAGAAGCACCTGACCCTTTTACTACTTGCCCATAGGTGCTCTTTTGGTCAAATGATTTATTTTAATTTTAGTTTTGAGAGTAAACCGCCTAATGAAAACATGTATTAATGCTATTCAGATTTTATTATTTAGAGAAATTATTCGTGACCTTTTGCCCTTGCTATATACTGTAGACATATGGGTTTGAAAACAAAAGAAGAACATAAATTAAAATATCTGACTTTTGGCTTAATTTCCTGATATTTAGTTTCCTGGTATTTTTCTTTAGTTTACATATAACTACATGTGATTAGAACATGGCAACTTTTACTCGAACCTACTCATTTTTCAATATATATTTTCCCTTTTTAAAGCTTCAAAACTGACAGCTCCCACAGACAGTTCTGGAGCCAGATTGTTTTTTACAAAGGATAAACCAATATGGCTCCAGAACTCTCTGTGGGAGCTGTCAGTTTTTTGAAGCTTTATAAAGGGAAAATAAATATATGTGATCTGAAGTGTACTGGGTTGACCTGAACCATACAGAACTGAACTAGTGCATTTACAGCTCAGTGGTTAATATGTTAGACTACTGACCAGAAAGTCGTTAAGGTTAAAAACCACCACTGGAGTTCAAAAACCACCACTGCTAAGCTGCCTCTGATGGGCAGACCATTACCTGCTAACTAAAACATTAACTGCTCAGTTGCCAAAGTATGTAGATGTTAATGAAGTGAGTTGAATAGAACAAAGGAACAGATGTACGTGAACAAATGTAGTCACCTGAATTGAACTGAACTTCTTGAAATAGACAGGAACAGAATACAACGGAATAGAACAGAAGTAGATGCAAGAGTAGTGAACAGAACTGAATCAAGTCAAATTGCCGGGGAAAATAAATACAGATTCAACTGCGTTCAACACAATTTAATCGAATAATGGCCAAATAATATCAATATAAAGTCAAAATAATATTTTTTTTGCCGATATCACCTCCTCACCATGCTGTCCACCTATGGTAAAATCGGCATTGTCCTTAGTTTAACAGATTATTTGATTCTATCCCTGTGATATAATGGCCTATGGGCTATGAATTGTAATAGACATACATAATATTTAAATAAAAAAATGACTTAGGCCATTATTTTAGGAAGGTGACAAACATAAAGTGAATCAACTTGTTTTAAACAGCACTGAACAGACCTGAATTTAATTATAAAGAACCGATTTAGCTCTGGGTTCGATACCCGGGTGAGACAACTGGGTGCATGTTTTACCAGTGACTGTGCAGATTTTCCTCCTGCATTCCAAATAAATGTGTGCTAGGTTAAATGGTGTCTATACAGTGGCCCATAATGTGTGAATGTTTCTATTTGTGGGTGTGTGCCCTACGATGGATTGGCACCCTGTCTAGGCTGCTCTTGTGCCCAGAGTTCCCAGATGGGCACTGACTGACCTGCGACCCCAAAGTGGATTATTCTTAGGCATAGTAATAATATAGTTTTTATGCTTTTTATTTTTTAGTTAAAAACTTTTCATCTAGGTTAAAAAAAAATACACCTTCATTCATTCATTCATTATTATCCGCTTAATACACAGTGGGCCGGCCGGTGGCCAGCCAGGGCGTGGGCACGAACAAAGCTACACAAGGCACTACTACACACCGACACACAATAAGGGCCACTTTAGAGATACAAATTAACCTAGCATGCATGTCTTTGAAATAAGGAAGGAAACCAGAGCACCAGAAGAAAACCTGCGTGAACATAGGAAGAACATGCAAACTCCACCCAAAAATGTCCTGGGTTATTTGATTCCCATTGATCAAACCTGGATCCTTTTTTGCTGTGAGTCGAAGCACTACACACTGCGCCACCATGCTGCCCGCAATATGTACCTACAAGTCAAAAATATAAGATTACTATCCTCATGGGGACATTTGGTTTCAACCATTATACTGTATATGAGCAGTATTTACACACTCAAAAGTGCAGCCTACTCGTACCAGGTGGTCCTGAACATTACGGAAACTATCCTAAATTAGATTTATCTAATAAATTCCAGCAGATCTGTTGGCATGTATATATTTACTCTAAAGAGAGTAAATAAAATAATTGAATATAATCCGGCGTGTCTGCATAAAAAAGCTCAGCAGATGATCTGTCGTCTCATTCGGTTCTGGTCACTGAGTTAATCACAGTCACATTGTGATCTCTAGCTGTGCTCGATGTGGGTTGACGATTTTTACAGGCCAGCACTGAAAGAGAGAAATTTGTCTGAAAGCAGTGCAGGAGATGAAAGGGCTCTATATTGCGTGTCCATAACAGCATTGGTCTTGCTCTTGAGTTTTATGCCATCACTAACGGGTTTACAATTTTCCTCTTTCGGTACCTCATCATTTGCCTTAATCTGTCTCACATACACACACTCTTTCACCCCTCACTGCTTCCCATTCATGCTGAACGCATGGCTGAAGTCTGAGCCCAAGACCCTTCTGGGTGGCTTTCCTGCGATATGTCACTGTCATTACTGCCAACAGCAGGAGGGGCCCTGGGCTCACACACACACACACACATATATTGAATTGCAGTACATGGATTTTGACTATTGCACACGTTCAACAAAATGTCTGACTTTGGGGAAATTGCTCTTATACTTTGCATACTATACAAAATCATTATACCTGGAAAGTCAGAAAGATCTTTTTTTAACTCTATAAAATTAACAGGGTAGCACGGTGCTGTAGAGAACAGTGCTGTTGTCTCACAGCAAGGAGCCAGGTTCGATGTGGAGTTAGCATGCTCTCCCCATGTTCAGACAAGTTTTATCCGGGTGTTCCGGTTTCCTCCCACTTTTCAAAGATATGCATGCTACATTAACTAGTGTCTTTAAAGTAGAACATGTGTATAAGAGGCACTCTGTATAGGGTTGTTATTACTCTTGCACTTCCTGACTGGTCTGAGAACCCATAAATGGAAAGTTATGAATGAATTAACTACAAATTCACGCCTGAAATGCTGTTGATTAAGGCACCCAATCATACAATTGCTCCCAAGGTACCTAAGTAGGGTCTACCCATTGCCCTAAGTATGTTGTGTGCTTACTGCATCCAAAATGTATTATATGCAGAAAATAATTTCCCCGTTGACCCAAAATTTCAATTATTATTATTATTACTATTATTGTTGTTATTATTATTATTACTACATCACTCCATGGGATCCTCAACTATTTGTAACTAACAACATTCTGACTAAGGCCTTCATAATGATGGTGCTCATTGTTTTTTTTCTTTATATCTTTGTCAGTTTGTCCATCACCACCACTTGACTTCTCTTCACTGGCACATTCTGCAGCATTTGTTACTTGAATTATTTTTTATTTTTTAAATATAAAAGTAAACATAGTGGCTAACGTAGTCAACATGCAATCTTTAAATAAGAACATTCCCAAAAGCATGACAACACAAACCTTAGTGAGAAGCGATATCATACGTCTAACAGTAAAGATGATCATAATCTTAGAGAGCGTCCAAAAAATGTGCTTTCTATAGGCTACTCTGTAATTTGCAATTTGAAGGCCAAAAGAACATTGTATCTCTTTCAAACAGCAGATAGTTAACACCACCCACATATAAAAGTATAAATTCTTTACAGATGTGAAAAAGTACAGGCAAGTAAATGATCTCCGGATGTTCTTTAGGTTACAGTTATACACTCATTACTATCTGTTTGTACACCTAAAATCTGTTTTTGGCTACTTTTAACATCGACTTATTTGTCCTCATAAGTTTTATGCTGGATATCGTTCCTGATGCTATTTAGAGGGTGTTTTGTTATGTAAACCTTCATATTGCAGCCCCGCTCTAGGACTGGATCTTAGTTGTTCCTGGCATTTTCCAGTAGCTGGCTACAACCCACTAAGCTATCACCTAGTATATGCAAAGAATAGGTTTATGATACAAAGCCACAATCTTTATATATTTTTTGTTCCAAATGATCAAATCTGCATTCAATAACTTAGCTAGAAATTCTGGGCCCTATGAAAGAAAGAGTTGCGAAATGTAAAGAATATTCTGATCCTTTTTGAAAAAGAATCCATCCACAAGTTTGTTTCATATACACACCATAACATTTGGTTTAAAATATCTTGCACCTAGTCCCTCGTCAATTCTGGGAACCCCAGAGTTGTCCTAACTTTCCCCACTCTGTAGTCTGTAGTCATAATTTAACTGTAAAAAGGGTGTTGTTTGGAGCCGATTTTTTTGAATAAACCATTTGCAGAAATGTGTAAATTCCTTAAACAGATATTTTGTGGCATTTTTGGCACTTTCTGTGGAACTACAGAATATTCTTATTATTGATTAAACTTGTTTAACTAAATTATTCTGTGAAGAATTGGAAGTAAAAATAATAGATCAGAATTTTAGCTTTGGATTTGTTGAGATCATGACCCCCTTTTGCTTGAACCCACCCATTTTTTAATTAACCAAGAATAATAGAACATTCTCTAGAATGCCCCTCTATACCGGGATCATGACCCCCTTTTGCTTGAACCCACCCATTTTTTAATTAACCAAGAATAATAGAACATTCTCTAGAATGCCCCTCTATACTGAATTTATTTTTGCCTCTGCCCTGGATTTGTTAAAAATGATAAACAAACATATAGACCAGAGAGCTGGCTATGGGAGTAAAGAATGGACGCGCATTCTTTAACAATTTTAACAATTTAGCCTTAAAAAGAAAGAAGCAACAGGAAACAGATATCAAATGTTGAACAGAAAGAAAATAGCAGTATTGTCATGTCCTTGGATGTAGCAGAAGGACAGGTGACCCTTTATACTCCTCGTCATCGGAGGATGACGTTTATCTAGAGACAGTGGCTACTCTTGGTCACTATCCAAATGGATCTGGAGGTAAAAGGAAAGTGGTATAAGAGGTCATACTTGCAGAGCTAATGCAGCTCTGGGATATCCATCCTGACTGAGGTGGACAGCATCTCTTATTCAAAAAGGAGGAGAAATAAAGGAAGAGGAAGAGGAAGAAGCGGCAGCTCCTGATCTGGAGCCAAGCTTACACTCATGGCTGGTTTACACGTTCTTCACTCTTGAGAAAGGGTAACCTTCCATGCTTCTAAGCAATACAGTTTGCCGGAGCACTCCGAGTTGGCAGGAGACATCTCCCCTCATTGAAGATGCCGAAGATTCTCCAGCAGAGGATTTCTTGGCACCAGCAGAAGGTTTCTTGACACACCCTGGAGAAGCCTTGGAGGAGCTCACACCCAGGAGAATGCCAGGAGCTGGAATACTTGGTAGCACAATGGCCAAAAGATTCCCCCCATCTGAACCCCCTAGGCGGTGGGTATATTGTACTCCCCAGCGCTATGTGAACAACCTGGCGGTGACTCCACCCAGGCCAGTGCAGTGGCGCTCGGGCAGTGGATTGCCGCCATGGTGTTTTCTTATCTCCCCCTGTTTGTCATGTTATATGCTTCCACTCTGTTTTGGCTCCCTGCCTTGCTCCCTGATCTTGTCTCCTCATGTGCCACATTCCTCACCTGAGTCTCTTACAGACTACTTTTGTGTATGTTGTCATTGTCTTTCATGTTTTTTTTACATATCTCCCTGAATTACTCTTTTTTTCTCTTTTTTATGGGATGGAAACCTCGTCTGGAAGGAAGGAAGTAGTAACAAGAATTACATGGCTGCTTCTGGAATTAAATCTCTAAGTATTATAATATCAATTTGGACAATTGTAGGGTTCTAGACTGGCCAATATAAGCATCAGATATTAACCAAATTTAATACTCGCCCCCCCACCGAAAAAAAAGTCTGATATATCCATGAATGCAGTAATCATAATTTGAAAAACTAAGGAAAAATTAGCCCAGTGTCACTTCATTCAGGGTCGGATTCAAATATTTATGTGGTTTTTGAGTAGTAGTTAGGGTGGCAAATTTGCCACCTTGTGACACTTATGTTTTGTCTCAATGCACATAACTAGTCATAACACAATGTGTATTGTGTGTGTTTTTAACTGTAGGAATAGCAAAAAATATATGAACTCAAAATTTCCTGAGAGAAAGAGAGAGTGTGTGTGTGAGTGTAGTTCAGGTTATAATTAAGTCTCAAATATAGAATAGAACTTTTGCCACAGAAAGAACACAACGTTTATAAAGAATGCTGAAATGATACACAGGCCATTAATCTTTGCACAAATATTATCACTGATCTTACATTAAGTTCTTAGGAATCCTAACAAATCTTGTTTGAAAGAAATAAAATGGAAATCCATGACGCTTTACCATTTACCTCATCTTTCACCCTCATTCTAACCATTCATTTCTATTCCTTTTGAATAGGCTAATGTGAATTCATGTAAACTTGCGATGCCACGTTGGTGTAATTCATTAACTTCAACCTCAGGCTGAGATGTGTGCAGAATAACATAGCATTCACTTCTACTCCTCTTGGGCTTGTCAGCATAATGGCATGTTGGCAGAAAGTCTATGCTATTGAAGTCAGTCCTCAGCTGTAACACTTCTGTCAAACTCATTCAGACTCATTGTAAATCATGCTGCCATTACTAATGTACAAGCTGCAGGCCACGTTTATGTGAAACTTTATGGGAAAGCTGTCTACATAATCACGTTTTAACAAATGCATAACCCTTATTTAACACATGTGGGTGATTTCAGGAGTATCCACATGGTACAGATATAAAACCTTTATAGTGGCCTACAAAGCCAAAAATGGTCCAGTCTCTGACTACATGATGGCAAAGGTCAAAGGCGAATGCATACTCTTCGTAATTTAAGAAGGTCTTGACTTGGTCCATCCTCATTATGGATACACTGGACATCTGAACATTTCTATGTTCTCGAACCTAGGTGGTGGTATGTACTCTCCCTCGAATTTCCAAACAGAAGAATCTCTTGCTCGTTTCAAGCACAGATTAAAATCCCAATTCTCTAAGGGCAATTAATTAAACACTAGCATTGCTCCTCATATACGTAAAGCTTATAACTCTATGTAATGTCTTGTTCTTAGCAGAATTTGGATATTTTTGTACTTTTGGGTAATAGGAATAGCTTTACATGTAATTGTATGTATTGGTATTATAAAGGCCATTCAACAAAGTATCTGAGCCCTATGTATGTTCACCTGAGTTTTCTTGGGGTATTCAGGACTGCATTAGGTTGCAAAAGGTGTCCTTACTGTAAATGCGTGTTAGTTTGTTCCCTATGAAAGTGTGGCAGACGTTCCTGAATTGCTCCCGGTGCTGCCCTCTAGAATCCTGCTTTCTCGTGACCTTAAACAGGATTTAACACATATAAAAACTTTTTCTTTGTACCTTTTGAGTTCTCAGTATTACCTGGTCAATGGCTATTGGTTATTGTTTTCTGCACAAGGCAATTTAACTGAACATAGAGCCAGATGCTAAACAAATCACAGGTATACATAAATGTAATCAATATATTATTGTTTTTTATAGTAACAGCGTACAAAGAGTTCTTGTATAATTGGCATTCTGCATAAACAAAAAGTAATTGTTGATATCTCAACTTTAGCAGATAATGGTGATAATATTCATAGCACAACAGGAACTTAATAGGTTCACAGACATTCTAAGACATTAAGAGTTTTTATAAATGTATTAAAAGGAGTTTTGTGTATATATAAATATATTCCAAATCATTTCAAATTACATAAGAACACAGTTTTAATAACCATTATTTAAAAAGTCTTAAGGATTCAGAGAGATCAGTCAGTTGGATTGTTAATGGCTTATCGTTTTTGCCAATACAGGCACAATTTTTAATAAACTGGCACCGCGGTGCATAATGATGTATTATTAAGTGCTTATGTTTATGCTATGATGCTGTGATATAGCCTTGAAATAAACCACAACAGTTTTCTTTCCACATCGGCTCTGTGGAAGCATCTCAGGCTACATTTATATCTGGGCTGTCAGGAGCGAACGTTCACAGATGTGGCAGAACAAACAGAAGAAGAGGGAAAAATGAAAAACAGGATGGAACACTTGTTCAACATGATCAGGACGGCCTCCAGGGCAGTGTTTGCTAGGAAATATAGGGCTTCATCTAATGTGAAACCCGATGAGAAATCCGTCATCTTTTCAAACATCAACTCAGACATGGACCCACCTGGTCAATCAGCATAAGACATACAATATATTGTGTCTGATATTTGTTTAATTGAACTCTGTTGATATTGTGCTTGGCTAAGAAATACAGGAAATATGTAAAAAGGTAAATAATAGGAAATCTATTTAATATACACATAGCGGAATATACATATTTCTATAAAAATGGTAAAAACAGGGTCATCAACCTTTAAAACTGATTTAACATTGCTTATTTGTAAATGAGTGTAATTTTAATATAGATAATAGTTAATATTCAAAGAATATTATATAAGAACATATATGAATATTATATAAGAACATATATGAATATTATATAAGAGCATACTATTACCACGCAGAAATTTCCAAGTGTCCATTTCAGGGTTGTGAAAATAATAGAATTTTTAAAAAATGCATTATTTGCATAAATAATGAAATAATAAAAGTGTTTTAATTGTGATATACTGCCTCTATTGCTAAAAATATATACCAGTCCTGTGTATAGTATTGTCTTCACTCTGAATTCAGATTTATATTCACTCTAGAGAATGAGAGCTTGTACACTCTGCCTTTGCTCTCTCTGCGACACACTGTTTTTTGCTTACATATGCATAAATGTGTAGAAGAATCATAAGAAGATGAGGAAGAATTATGAGGTATAACAATATAGCTATTTTCAAGCACTTTCAGGCCTCTTTTGTGTGGATCTCCCTATATAAATGAAGTGTTGAACAAGCTTATAGAGTAGTGCAGAAGAAAAATTATATTTAACTGCATTAATTATAACACCAGTGAACCTCATGCCAATTCCAATTTGACCCACATGGCTCTTCATGCTTGCAAAAGGCTACAGAAATTAGCGAGACTGGATTTTAGTTTATATGTGTATACACAAAATACAAGTGGAAAATGTAAAATAAGGTTCTGAGAGGGAGAAAGACAGACAGAGAGAGAGAAAGAGACAGAGAAAGAGTGAAATAAAAACCACTTTCTAACCAAAAGCAAATAAAACTGTTTGTTTTGTCAGGTGCAAACTGACCCCATTGCTTCTGCATGCGAAACACAAAAAGACACACAAACCCATGTAAAATCCATCACTCATTCTCTATTGAGACCTCCAATCAACACAGAACAGATATGTATGGTGAGGGGTTTTTTTGCGTAATAGGTTTGGGATTTTGATTTAGAAATGAGTATGAAATGAAACCAGCCAGGCAAGTGTTTATTTTCCATTTAGATATCTTCCAAAATATTCATCTGGAGTTGTTCAGAGTTTTCTTTGAAACGTTTGCCCAGTCCCACATGTTCAGTACAGCATACAATTTTATATTCCAAACACTTAGCAAATGTCCATAAAAAAGAAGCAGTGAAAGGAATGAGGATCCACTTCTAGACACAAAAAACATGATCAAAACCTATAAGCGACTACACACACATACTAAGGTAAGTCAAAGGTAAGTTACAACTTCTGTTCCCATTCGCTGATGTGCAGGTTTGAATGTGTTACACGAGTTGGTGAATGTGGTGCAAGGAAGAAATAGCTGTGCCATCTGTGATTTGCACAAAAGGACAGCAGAGTTCAGTGAATCTTCTTTTGTTGACTGAGGGTGTGTGTGGTGTTGATATTTACTGAGGAGCACAGTTTTCTCTGGAAGACGTGTGTACTATAGAATAGAGTAAATAGAATAAATTCAAAGAATATTGCACAAGTGCAATGAAAAAGGAGCCGCACACCTGTCCACATCTGTGATTGTGTTGTAAACACAAGTGACCAGTGCCATACAAGAAGCCCTATGAGGACGAAGATTCACAACTGATAAAATGAAGGCTGCCTTCATGGCTCGCAAAACAGCTGAAGTTATGTTTAATATGCGAAAAGGACGTTTTGTTGACAAATGAAAAAACTTGTATTGAAAAGCAGAGAGATTATGTAATGATGCACAATACACATGTGCATGTGCTTTTGTGAATGATGGTTGAGCTCTTGGGCAGCTCGGTGGTGCAGTGGTAGTGTCGTTTGGGCTTAATCCCATTGCGAAATTTCAGTGTGGAGTTTCCATGTTCTCTCTGTGTTCACGCGGGTTTTCTCTGGGTGCTCTGGTTTCTTCCCACAATTTAAAGTCATGCATGTTAGGTTAATTAGTGTTTTTAAAGTTCCCCTCAGTGTCTGAATGTGTGCGTGTGTACCCTATGATGGAGTGGAACACTATATAGGGTTTTTCCTGCCCTTACTCCCAGAGTTGCCAGATGGACACACTCATGAACGAATGACTAAATAAATGAATCAATGATCTCTTTATATACAGTAATTCCCATATCAGGGGGGGGGGATGGGGGCATGACAGAATAATGCTGTGTGTTATAAGCTACATTATTACATTAGATATATGAAATTATTATTTCTGTATGTAATGTTTGGCAGAAAACCAAAATTAAGATTATTTCATTTTAAAATGCACACTTCCGACAAATAAAATATCAATCACTAACAAACTACTATAGCCATTATAATTAATCTGTGGCGTCACATGCCACCCCAAAGTATTTTAGCCCGATTCTCATTGGATTGATATGTGCTTGTGGATTTACTCTGGACCAATCCATCTATTTACAGAATATATTCAACTATGCATCCATCCATCCATCTATTCATCTTATCCATCATCTATAAATCCATAATATTCATTTTTTGCATCTATATTTGCTGTATATACACTATATTGCCAATATTTGCTCACCCATCCAAATTATCGGAATCAGGTGTTCCAATCACTTCCATGGCCACATGTGTATAAAATCAAGCACCTAGGCATGCAGACTGTTTTAACAATTATTTGTGAAAGAATAGGTCGCTCTCAGGAGCTCACTGAATTCCAGCATGGAACTTTTATAGGGTGCCACCTGTGCAACAAATCGGGTTGTGAAATTTTCTCGCTCCTAAAAATAGTAATAGTAAAAATAGTCAACTGTCAGCTGTCTTATAAGAAAATCTAAGTGTTTAGGAACAACAGCAACTCAGCCAGGAAATGGTAGGCCACATAAAACTGACAGAGCGGGGTCAGCGGATGCTAAGAGGTCGCCAACTTTCTGCAGAGTCAGTCTTTAAAGATCTCCAAGCTTTAAGTGGTCTTTAGATTAGTTCAAGAACAATGCGCAGAAAGCTTCATGGAATGGGTTTCCATGGTCGAGCAGCTAAAAATGGTCGAGGCAAGTGAGTGAATACTTTGGGCAATAAAATCCATCTATCTATCTATATACTTGAGCCAGTCAGGCAAACACTTGAGCCAGTTTGTTATTCATTAACAATTTGCATTGTAAATGCAGTAGAATGCATTACATTGGAAAACAATAGTAAACAATTACTTGCATTTGAAATATAAACAAATAAAACTTACAGATCAATCCCTGACAGAGCCAAAGCCAATAAAATTGATGGCAGGCACGTGGGTGTGGCCCAAAAGACATCTCGGGTGTCACATGCCATACTGGACCCCACAGGTTATAATTAAACAATAGCAAAAATGGAATAATGTGCAAAATAACATGTGCAGAGATACACATGTTCTGTATGTAAACAAATTAGCAATACCATTGTAGGTAAAGAAATATCATGTAAAAATAGAATTGTGAAAAAAATTATAAACCGGGAACAAAAGCATGATATGAAACATACTGTATTTATTTACACCATGAACCATCTGTACTTATCGTAACTTGCATACAATGTGTATTATTATATAACATTTTAAAATCTAACTGTTTATTGTTTATTGATTGAATGTCATTTCAGCATCAACGGCACTTTAAGTCACCTACCATGCATATCTCTGGACTGCGGGAGAAAAGCAGAGCACCCGAAGTAAACTAACCCGGAAACGGAGAGAACATAAAGCCTAACTGTGTTGTATGATTATAAATGAGAAAATTGTAAGAATCTGTAACTTGGAGCTGTTATTATTATTATTATTGTTATTATTATTATTATTATTATTACCGAAGAAGAAAAATAAAAACAGGAAGCTGATTATATTATTTACTAAAGTATAATGACTGAAACGAAACTTTTCACTTTCTCCCAGGCTTTCCAGTTATTTCAAAGCGTATCTACTTTTACCCATAAACACAAATGTAGCTACATAATAATAATAATAATAATAATAATAACAAATGATGACGTTGTAGCCCGTAAACACTTGTATTTAAAGCATCTTCAGAAACAATAATAAATCTACAGTCAGAGGAAAATCTAATGGACAGGCTTAGAGAAAAAGGCTCGTTTTAACACGGACGTCTTGTGTTAATTGCATTTTTATTTTTATTCTAGCATTTATTAAAAAAAAACAGCAAAACACTATTAAAAAAACACGTTTTGAAAGTAATACTAATTATATATATATATATATATATATATATATATATACACATACATATATACGTATATATATAAACAGTAGTTAAAAAAAGAAAGAAAATTGGGGAGAAAATTTGCAAGATTCTTCAATAAATTTCACATATTTTGATATTATTGATCTTTTCCTGGTTACATACGAGGGTGGGACAAAAATATCTGCACTCTTTATATTTATAATCGTATTTAAATAAATAAAGTCTATAAAGTTTGTGAAGAGATAAACAACGTGAGCTGAAAAACTATGAGATTGGATGATTCCCAATATAAAACAAAATATATATTTATCTTATTTGAATCTTTTTTATTAACTTGATAAAAGAAAGCATGGAATATGATTTATACATAAAAAAATACACTAAACTATTCGGTTTAATTTAATTCTAATATTATTGCACCGCAGCATAATCCAGAATAATTCTCAATCACATTTCCGATAAGGAAAATGAGACTATACGGGGATTTCATGCTTAAATGAATATGAAATAATGCAAGACAGCTTCATTAGAATTGCCTGATCTTGTCCATTGCCTAATCATGTTTTCATTCTACAGAGTGTGGATAATAGTCGACTCGCCCTCGTAAAGGATGTTTAAATAATCCATTATAGCATATAAGGTTTAATTCCGAAATGCGTTTGTGTAAAAGTTTAATTTTAAAGTTATAGGCTATATTATAATTAGAATACGAATATGATCATGGGGAAAAATATACACACGTTAAAGAGGCACTACATTTCCCCCAAAGACTCAAAAGAACAAAAAAAATAATTATAGTAACAGTAAATAAATTTTTAGTTTGGAAAGAATTGTAGTAAAAAGTTGCCAGGTCGATTTTATTCAAGCAGGAATGTAAAGTCATTGTGAGAACCGGTTTTGAAAATTACATTGGACATATATGGTGTTATTAATGCTGTTGGTTTAAAATAGATATTGAAGCATAAGGTTGTTTTCTACAACATATTATATTGTGCTTTAATTTTCTGACCCAACAAAAGGATTTGGTACAATTCATATAACACTTTACTGCTTTTTATTACAATTGTTCCCTATCTTCCTATTTGAAAATATTATGGACAGCGCAAGATCTCTTTTTTTTTTACAAATAAAACAAACATATATATTTTTATTTACTATTATTTTTTTAGTTTGGAAATCACTAGAAAAATCCATAGATTAAGTTAAAAATGGTTTATTACAGTATAGTGTCTCCGAATCGCTGTAAACGTTTGTTAGTGATGGCGGTGTTGTGAAGCGCCTGTAGTTTGTGATATTCCTGATGCAAAGTGTAGAAACTCGGCGGAAGTGGAGGAAGCGCAGCTGGAGTTGCGAGCTGTGCTCCGGGGAAAGTACCACGCGAAGACTCGATCGTAAGAGAGCGTGCTGGATGCGGGAGGTAGCCTTTCAGAAGAGTTGAAAGTGCGGGCAAAAGACTGCCAACTGGTGAGATAAGAGCCGGAGGATGATGGGTATGAGAATGAGGAAGAGGTGGTGAACGCTCCAGGTACAGATCCAAAGCCGGGACCGGTAAAGCCGAAGCATAAGATCCGAGCGCGTATCCCGGAAGCGGCGTTTCCGCCTCCTTGGTAAAGCAGCGGTGCCTCTTGAAGCGTTTCCTGCGCCGGAGGAAACTACCGTTTTCGAACATATCAGACGACATGGGGTCCAGTGTCCAGTAGTTGCCTTTTCCGGGATTGCCGGGCTCCCGTGGCATCTTTACGAAGCAGTCATTGAGCGACAGGTTGTGCCGGATGGAGTTCTGCCACGCAGGAAACTTCTCTCGGTAGTAGGCGAAACGACGGCTGATGAACTCGCAGATCTCGCTGAGGGTGAGCCGCTTGCGGGGGCTCTGCAAGATTGCCATGGTGATCAGCGCGATGTACGAGTACGGAGGTTTCACATACACGACACCGGACGCGTCGCTGCGCTGCGTCTCATCACCCGGATTCTTGCCTTCGATCCCGGAGTCAGAACTTGATGTATGAGCTTGAGCATCTTTATCTTGCTCTCCAACAACATCGATGTCGGGCTCCTCCATGGGGCTTTTATCCAGAATCATAATCCCGCAATAAAAGAATAAAAGCTAGAGTCTCAATGCTGGATCACAAACTCACATCCGAGCGGCAGAAATGATCATCATGGAGCAAAAATAAATAAATAAAGTAAGCACGCCTTGGTTTCAATTCCAACAGTGTGTGTGCTCCTGATGTGCCTTTCATGTTTCAGAAAGATAAATGTTTATTTTGATTAGGATATAAATGGCAAGAGGAGGGGCATTTCTATTAGTGCTGTAGTAGGTGAAGGCAGAAAGCAAGAAAGGAAAAACATCCTCAGGATTTTCCTCTCATGTAACTCTATCCATTAGCAGATGAGAAGGAGGTGATGCCATTTTTTTTTCAAGAAAGGCCAGACTTCCTCCCAAAAATAGATTTTACCAGAGCACTCTGGTACCACTGGTAGGATTTTAAAGACCAATTTTGGATTTTATCGAATAGAATATATGCTTTATTGTGATTATATGTTGGTTCATTGAAACTGAGTGTTAATAATAAATAAATAAATAAATAATACAATAAAATATAAATCAAAATAAAAATCAACTAAAAATGAATATTAACATACGGGTTTTGAAGAAATCATTGTAATCAACACTATGTGGTTGTATATAAATTATGGTTATGATTGTTGAATAGTATAAGGAAAGAGGTATATACATACTGTATAAACACCAACAAATTATGAATAAATTACACACTTCCGGAAAGAAGCTCTCTTAGAGAAACCCCTCTGGACCCCTATATTCAATTCAATTTTATTTATATAGCACTTTTTACAATGGAACATTGTCACAAAGCAGCTTAACAAGAGTGATATAACGTTTATAAATATATATTTGAGCTTCAATAAGATAATTTTTTCCCCAACGAGCAAGCCGATGGCGACGGCAACAGTGGCAAGGAAAAACTCCCTGAGATGCTAAGAGGAAGATACTGAGAGGAACCAGACTCGAAGGGGAACCCCATCCTCATTTGGGTTATTTTTGAACCCATGAATATTCATGTATGTTTTTTTAAGACTGCAAAAGAGCTCTGGTGAGTTGTGGTCTAGAGCAAAACGGGGATACATTTATGAACAAATAGTCCATTAAAATGATAACTTAAATAAACTACCAGTCAATTTAACACAAGTATCTAACCAGGCAATTACATGGCCACATGTAAAGGCAACTTTCTGGAAAGGCAAACCAAGCATTAGAATAAGAAAGAAAGGTGATTTAAGTGACTTGAACATGGCATGAACATTGGTACCAGATGGGTTGTCTGAGTATTTTAGAAACCGTTGATCTACTGGGCTTTTCAATCATAAGCATCTTTAGGGCTTACAACAAATGGTCAGAAAAAAAGAAAATATCCAGTGGGCAGCAGTTGTGTAAACAAAAATGCCTTGTTGATGTGAGAGGTCAGAAGAGAACAGGCAGATTTGTTTAAAATAATATATAGACAAAAGTAACTAAAATAACCACTAATAACCAAGGAATGCATAATACCGTCTCTGAATGCAGAGAATCTTGAAGATGGGCTACAGCAGCAGTGGACGACACATTTAATTAGCAGGGTGTACATAATAAAGTGTCTGGTAAGCGTATACACTGTTTATCTAGTGCAAGAGTTTCTTAGGGCTGTAATATTAAAAAAAATTGATAACCTATTTATAAGTAGGCAACAGCTGATGTAGATTTAGCTGATTGTAGAACAAAATTACACTGGACGGTCAAAAATCTATTCTGACATATTAGTCCCTAGAGCTATCAATGTAGTGAGAGTGAGACAAAAATTATCAGACCTCCGGTTACTTCAAAAGCCTGAAAGCAAACAGCAGACAGGATTATAGAATGGAAACATTCACCAACCATGAACATTTTCAAAAGTCAGCTATTAGCTGGAACATTGATGCTTAAAGTTTCCTGGAACTCTCAAAGGCCAGTATTGGAACACTATCAGAAAACAGGCTTGTTATGCTTACTGAATTATTGAAGCCCAAAAAATGTAAAAACTCTAGGAATTCGTATTCGTCTACATTAACGTCCACCCATACTGTCCATTCTCTTCTAAAACATTGTTTAGAGGTTTTAAGTCATATGCTCCATATATCCCAGATTTTGCCCCATCAGACAATCACCTGTTTGATGCCATGAAAGGTGCCCTACTGAGACGAGGATTTGCGTCTGCTAAAGAGCTGAAGACATTTGTGGCATTTGTGGCTTGCAGCTTTGCATAAAAAAAAGTATTCCTGCATAAAAATTCCTGCATAAAAATACTGCAGGAATACAAAAGATTGAGAATGGACAGATGAATACATTGTGTTAAGAAGCTAGGGGATAAAAACTTTTTTTAGCTGTTGATTAAAATTAATTCTACTGCAAAGTGTGGATTATTTGACTCCAGCTTCTACATAATTCTTTAGAAACTTTCCAATATTAGAAGTTATAAATAAAGGGTTTTTTCCCCAGTTTCTGCTAACTCTTCTGTTAGCTGATCAGTGTTTTGATAACCCCCAGGTCATCATGTCATGCCATACTCTGTCGTCACCTTGATATGGTTGGCTACACAGATGGTGTTATCGTGGTTGGCATATTGCCCAGTGTGATATGCTTGTTGTAGATGACCACCTGGGTATGATATATTTTATTGGCACCGACATGAGTTTCTCCTGTCCTGTGCTTCATCTTTACATCTGAAAAAGGTATTAAAGATTTTTGTAAACTTTGTTTATTTACTGGTCATGATTCCCCACACAACATTGTTGAAGGGGTTTGCTTATTATTCTACAGAAAATAAAAAGGAACACTAATGTAGTGTATACAAATGCTACAGACAATCCATAATATGATCGTAAATACCTTATAGACACATTTTGACTTTTCGCCAAATATTGGTCTCTCAAACAAAGTGTATAAAGCATCCGTGCAGTGAAACACACAGACACACAC
>JAOUQV010000010.1:2281656-2291748 GCA_028565295.1 Aspidoras spilotus | reverse complement strand
TTGGTGCACGTCTTGCTGGCGCATCTGTGACCAAAACAGCAAGTCTTTGTGATGTATCAAGAGCCACTTTGGGGTGTATGTGTCACGAATTGACGATGTATTGGCAGCAAAAGAAGGCCCTACACCATACTAATAAATTATTGTGGTCTAAAACCAGGTATTTCAGTTTCATTGTCTAACCTCTGTATGTATATGTGTAAAATCTGTATATGTGTAAAATCTATTATATAAAAACAATGTTTTTATTTACAGGTAATGGGCCGCTTGATTGAATTTGCCTACACAGCAAGTATCTCTGTTGGAGAGAAGTGTGTCATCCACGTGATGAACGGAGCAGTGATGTATCAGATTGACAGCGTGGTGAAGGCCTGCTGTGATTTCCTGGTACAACAGCTGGACCCTAGCAACGCTATTGGCATCGCTAACTTTGCTGAGCAGATTGGCTGTGCTGAGCTGCACCAGAAAGCCAGAGAGTACATCTACATGAACTTTAGCCAGGTCAGACTCTAATCATGTGATACTGATCATTCTGTTGCATAAGATTGAATAATCGTGGGTTTTAAAACTGTACACAGTAGTCATAGTGTTATGAAGTTTTTATCAACAATTATGTAAGAACAGCCTTGATAACTCTGGTGTTGAATATTTGAGGTCATGATGTGTTGGCTAGTAAGTTTGGAAATATACCCACACGGCGTAAGTAATAAAGAAGATAATGTGAAGGTCATTAACTTGCTTCAAGATCTGAATGCGGTTTACCTTCCTCTAAGGACAGCTGAGTTACTGTCTAGGAATGCTGTGAATTCGGTTACGGTATACTATAATAGTGTATACTTGGATGTGTGGTTGATTAGATGCAGATGATGTAGTCATAACTATAACTGCTGCATTGTTCCTGTAAAAGCTATGTGCTAAGGTGTGTTCGACTAAACCATTTACTGTAAATCACATGAACTGCACCTCTTCCGTCATGGTTTCAGTTTAAGTGTTCATTAAAATTGAAAAAAGTACTTGCATTTGCAAAATCCATGTATCTGTACTTATAATGTACAACCTATAATGGATTCATTCATGAGAGGAGGGAAAAGAACTAAATTGTAGATGAAGAGAGAGAGTATTAGTTCCTCTATTTTTCCTCTGCCTGAACCTTAGTAGGCATTTTTTTAAAGCGGTTCACTAGTGAGCTTTATGTGTGGAACTATTGTTGAATCTATTAAGTTATTCTACGAAAGACATAGGTTCTTAAAATGTCTATAATTTAACGTAAATCTGTAAGAAGACTTGTATTTGGTAAGGTGGTGTACTATGTATGTAAAGGTAAATAACTTTAAACAGGTCTTAATTCTATTACATATACGTAAACACTTTTAATGGTCACTTAAATGTTTCTGCCACATGGTGTTCCCTGCCAACATTGTTTGTATTGGATACGTAGTAGTTCGTTTTTCACTGGTCCAAATATAATTGCACCCAGTCATACGTTCCTTTATACTGAAATGACATGACTGAAGCAATGGGCAGAGCTGTCAGCTCTCAGACTGTGACTTTGATTCGCAGCACTGATAAAATCATAGCTCTCCTGATGCAAATTCATTGTGTAAGAGACCGAAATGAACAAATGAATATATGGATTATACAGGAGTGTGAAATTTTATCCTCCTTAAAAATTAAACTAGGCGTAATCTTTGTTTAGGCTCCTCGTATCAGCCCTAGCTCTTCAAGGCTTCTGCTGTGATAACAGTCTTCCGGATAGAACAGAGTGTAGATGAGCTCTGATCCAACCCCAAATCATTGATTTTTACCCGCACACCCAGAGGGGCAGACTGTCAAGATGTCTTAATTATTATGTAATATTTTAATGTGCTAATTGGCCTCCCCTGTGTTTCCTTTTTAAATTCTTACCCTCCGATAAGTGTACGCTGGCACAATTGCCAAAATTATCCGCTTACCTACTTGACTCACATATTTATCTGCTCGACCATAGAAACCCATTCTATGAAACTCCCTGTGCACTGTTCTTGAGGTAATCTGAAGGCTACATGAAGTTTGAAGATCTGTAGTGATTGCATCAGCATCCGCTAAACCCGCTCTGTCAGTTTATGTGGCCTACCACTTCGTGGTTGAGTTGCTGTCGTTCCCAAACACTTCCATTTTTATAATACAGCCGACAGTTGTCTGTGGAATATTTAGGAGTGAGGCAATTTCATGACTGGATTTGTTGCACAGGTTGCGTCCTATTTTATTCACCTGCGGCCATGGAAGTGATTGGAACCTGATTCCGATAATTTGGATGGGTAAGCTAATACTTTTGGCAATATAGTGTATCTTTACCCCTCCCATTTTTCTTGGGTATCTTGAAAGGCATTATATAAGTTGAATGTATTATAATAATAATAATAATAATAAGTTGATGTGACGCTTTTAGTTTACACTTACACTTTGGAAAAGTAATGTTTTGCCTTCACAAAAATGATATAGGTCATAAAATTAATTCATAAGGGTCTTAAAAAGAGGTGGCACAATGGGTAGTGCTGTAGCCTCACAGCAAGGACAGGAAATGTTTGTGTAGAGTTTGCATGTTCTCCGTGTATTCGTGCAGGTTTTCTCCCGCATTCCAAAGACATGTGCGCTAATTATTACCTCTAAAGTGTCCCTAACTACGTGCATGTGTTTGTGTGCCCTACGATGGAGTGGTGCCCTGTCTAGGATTATTCCTGGCCTTGTGCCCAGAGTGGATTAAGCGAAGGATAATGAATAAATGAATGGTCTTAAAAGATTTTTAAAAGCCTTAAATTTACAGTTAAAAACCCTGTAGAACTGTAATATAAGAATATTTGATATGATTATGTAATAGTTTTTTGTGGATAGATTGCTTTAAATGATCACCTTTGTTTCCGGTTCCCAACCGACCCCATTTAATAGCCCCTGACCAAAAAGATTGTGTTCAAAAGAGTTTTGAGAAAAAAAACCCCATGGTGCCCCATGACTTCCGGTGGCCAATAAGACACAGGATTATAAATGTGATCTTTTCAACAACGGTTTGTAATTTTTATATCTCATCAGTTTGGTTGCCATTTTTATGCCATTTATTAATGAATACATTTTTTATTTAATTATAAAATATTGTTTAATTATTTTTTGATTGTCCATTTGTCTGAATAGTCTCAGAATGCTAGGATTGTCTTGTTGTAGTTTAGTTTAAGACTCAGAAAAATAAGCTTTAGGATCCAAGCAAAGCAATATGAAGGATTTTCACAATAAAGCTGAAAGGAATATATATGTACAGGTCTAATATATGGAAAGGGCACAAATGAATCCACAAATATCCTCAGTCATTTTCAAGATATTTGTAAAAATAGGCAAAAAAATGTTGAAAATATAGGACACTAATTAAGTACTAAATGATTGGCTATATCTTTTTGTAAGAAAAAATGTATGCTCATTCTCCCTTTGTTTCCTCCACTCCACCAGGTGGCAACGCAGGACGAGTTTTTCAATCTCTCTCCATGCCAGCTGGTAACGCTGATCAGCCGTGACGAACTGAATGTCCGCTGCGAGTCTGAGGTGTTCCATGCATGCGTAGCATGGGTGCAATATGAGCGTGACGAGCGTAAACCCTTTGTTCAGGCGCTGCTACAGGCTGTGAGATGCCACTCGCTTCCACCACACTTCTTGCAGCGCCAGCTCGAGCACTTTGAGTGGGACGCACAGAGCAAGGACTATCTAGCGCAGATCTTTCAAGACCTGACTCTGCACAAGCCCACCAAGGCAGCAGCATGCCGCACACCTAAGGTACCACAGCTCATCTACACAGCGGGTGGATATTACCGTCAGTCGCTCTGCTACCTTGAGGCCTTTAACCCAGGAACTGGATCTTGGCTGCGCTTAGCTGATCTGCAAGTACCCCGCAGTGGCCTTGCAGCATGTGTGATTAGCGGGCTCTTTTACGCTGTCGGAGGGAGAAACAATGCCCCTGATGGCAACATGGACTCTAATCAGTTGGACTGCTACAACCCTATGAATAACTGCTGGCTCCCGTGCGCTCCAATGAGTGTACCCAGAAACCGAATTGGTGTTGGGGTTATTGATGGCATGATCTACGCTGTTGGGGGTTCACACGGATGCATCCATCATAACAGTGTAGAAAGGTGAGGATGGAGGTTAACAGTTTAATAGTGTGAAAGAAAGTCTGTTCCATGCATTTTCTGATCCATGCATAGAGTTGTCTAAAATAAGATGCTGCTGTGTCTGATATACATGATGTGTTGTCAGCTGTTGGGTTAATCATATTCCTTTTTAGCCAAAGCAGCCAAAGTCAGAGCAGGCATAATCACTGAACGGGAAAGAACAGGGATGAGAAAGCCACTCATTTTTTTAGATTGCTATTACTTCCACTATACACTGACATTATTTCTATAAAGCTTGCCCTCCCAGTAAAAAATATCCACCACTCCACAGTCAGAGAGATTGTGTACAAATGGCGGAAATTCAAGATAATTTTTTCCCTCCTGAGGAGTGGTCGACTAAGAAAGATAACTCCAAGAGAAGTCTGCAAGGTCCCAATGCAGGAAGACAACCCTAAGCACGAAGAATAAATTTAGAGTTTTAGAATAGCCAATTTAAAGTCCTTATTGCTGCAAAGGCATATACACTGAAAGCAAAGGTTTTGCTTTTGCCACTAACAAATATGTAATATTTTATCAATAAATAAATGACCAGGTAAAATATTTTTGTCTAATTTTTTAATTGGGTTCTCTATCTACTTTTAGGAATTTTGGGCAATCTACCACCGTAGATTTATGTCTTAATTTGTATTAATATGGTTTAACACCTCATCCAGTACAAAATATGATAAATATAAATGGTGGAGTAATACATGAAGTATGATGTGCTCTATACATTTGAGCTGTTTGTCTTATCTGGATCTCTGTTAATTCTGTGTGTGCAGGTATGACCCAGAAAGAGACGTGTGGCAACTAGTGGCCCCCATGCTGACCCGGCGAATCGGTGTTGGCGTGGCCGTCATTAACCGCCTTCTCTATGCGGTGGGTGGGTTTGATGGAACACATCGGCTGAGCTCTGTGGAGTGTTATAACCCTGAGAGAGATGAATGGAGGGGGACAGCACCCATGAACACCGTCCGCAGTGGAGCAGGTAGACCAGCAGTTTAGGAGTTTTGGGGATGCACTTCAGCATGTTAGAAAATAACTGGAAAGTGACTTTGGTTCACTTTATTATTTTTCTGTAACCAAATACCATGTCGTGTTTTATTCTAAACATTATGAATCAGATTTTTGATTGTATTCATGTTTATCTAGTTAGTTCTGCTTATTTACAATAAGCAGGTTCTTTAACTTGCTATGCACTTCCTGACCTTCCCTTATTTTCATTTATAACAACCCTTTTCTGCATTGTCATGTTTACATCAGCAGGACGGCCGTATTTCCCTAATCACTGTAACCTAGTGAATTCTAGATAAATAAATTCATTGTATTCACGTCAGGAATACAAACAAAAATTATTTGGATACATATTTAACAACTTGTTTGTCATCTTATACTGTCGTGTTGATTATAATCATTCACTACAATTGGTTTTCTCAGGTGTGTGTGCATTGAGTAATCACATCTACATAATGGGCGGCTACGACGGCACCAATCAGCTGAACACGGTGGAGCGCTACGATGTGGAGACAGACAGTTGGACCTTCATCTCCTCAATGGAACACCGGCGCAGTGCGCTGGGAGTAACCACTCACCAGGGACGCATCTACGCTCTAGGTATATCGATATTTGTATCTTAATATCAGGAGAAAACATCTACCAGCAAACCTGTATACAGTACATGATGCAGGTTTTGCAGCCTGACCACGTGCTTTAACAGGTCCAATCGTTTGTTACATTAAGAAAGTTGCTTTCTCACTTTTAAATTATAATATTTATAATAATTAATATGAAGTTACTGTATATCCATTCACCTGCTAGAATGTGTAGCCCTGGAATTATTTATGTCGTCCAAAGCTCTAGTAGAACAGTAGGCTTTAACAAGTCTAGAATAAATTGAACAAAAGTGTAGAATCAGTTCTGTATGTACACGCCTTTCCATACAGGAATTACTGTTTGGTTGCAGATTCACAATAAATGACTCTCTTTATGCTCACTGTAGTGAACTCCTGAATGTCTTGACAATTAGCTGAGAAATGGAATCAAGTGACTTAATCGACTTAATATTGCTAAGGGATCCTGTCTAATATGACATAGCCGTTCTACAAAGTAAAAATAAACTGGCTGTGGGGTGAATCTGCTCATATTGGTTCAGCTGTTTAAATGTTTGGGTTCATCTGAATGTTGATAAACATTACCTAAGGCTAGAAGAGCCTGGCTGAACATGTGATTACAGTTGTGTAATATTGGCTAGCGGTGAGACTGGAATAAATATACGAGGGTAAGTAAAATATTAAACACACGTTGGCTGTAGATTTTATTTGAATCAACAGTACAATTTTTTGACACAGACCCCCTTGCATTTTTATACTTTTCCTGTGCGTTGGCAAAAAGCTTTCATATTATTGCATTAATAAAATTGCAGCGAAGAACCGTTATGACCGATAGTGAAGATCACCCTCATACGTACAGCACTGTTTTTTGTGATAATTATTAATGAGCATTATTTCCATTCTGTTTATATGATGGCACGGTTTAGGTTTTTCTTTCTGAAAAAATACATTTGGGGTTATTTTTAGTTTTTTTTTTTATAGAAAAATTATTTACTTTCGGTGGTAACGGTGGCGCGGCAGGCTGGCGCAGTGGTAGTACTGTCCCTTCGATCCCTGGGTGGGGCGACATGGAAAATTTCTGCTTGGAATTTAAATGTTCTCCCCGTGTTTGTGTGTGTATTCTCTGTGTACTACGGTTTCCTCTCATATAAAGTGGCCCTTAGTGTGTGTGATTGAATGAATGCGAACGAAAATGAATGAATGGCAACAGTGGTTCATACAGGACTTCTATTGGGTAGTGTCTTGTCATACACTCATTTTTTTGCTTTAAATGGCATTAAAAAGCATTAAATTTGATTCTACGGAAAAAATTGCATTACATTTTTTATATAGGTTTAAAGAAAAATATTTCAGCAACACTCTTATGCATCTGATTAGGGCATTTCAGTTGTTTACAGCAATGTTTTCTTATTTGCAAATCCCTAAATCACCTACAACATCACAGCCCACCCTTTTACATCATAAATAAAGAGTTGTTTAGAAGTATAAAGCTTGTTCATAGTACCAGTGCTAATGTTGGTTAGCAGAACAATATCTTAAATGTACTATTCTCCATGGGTTATGGTTATCAGTTTGGTGACATTAAATGTTCAAAATAACATTTTAACTGGTTCTTTCTGCTCCCCTCCCCAACAGGAGGATATGATGGGAACACGTTTTTGGACAGCGTGGAGTGCTACGACCCTGAAACGGACACATGGACAGAGGTCACAAGGATGACCTCGGGGAGGAGTGGGGTTGGAGTTGCGGTTACTATGGAGCCATGCCAAAAAGACTGTCAGAAAGATCGTCAGAAATTCTAGTGCCTCTTGTCTTGCGTTTTTGTTTTTCCCCCATGTTTCTACTCATTGGTTCTTTTCACCATGGATGTTCATACAGAGATATGATGTTGATAAGAAGATGCTTCCAGATAGAAATGGTTCATTTGTTGTTTATATTGTTTTTATAGACGGGCTTCAGGATCTTTAATGTGAATCAGCCTAAGGCTTTTGTTTTTATTACTGACCAGTTTCGTTCCATTAAAACCAAACGCCAAATTAGAACTTGTAGATCAGCCTCCTGAACCGTAAATAAAAAAAATATAAAGTGCCATTATTGTTATTGGATCTTGTAGCAAATTTCAGTATCAGAATCTGTCCTATAATACTGGGCTTATAGATCCATCGCACCCGGCACAAGGTTTTGATATAAAGTCTCGTTATTTTTTAAAAATTGGCAAAAACATGTTTCTAGATGTCTGCTTAATTTTTGCACCAAGACATGAGTTTAATGTACAGTATCTAAGAAGTAAAACTAATCGCTTTCATATAAATAACATTTATTCAGGAATACATCCATAATTGTAATCTCAAGATAATATTTGGGACCAAGTTCCTCTGGGCTGGAAAAAAAGGGGGGGGGAGGACTTTTTTCTACAATTTATCAAAATAAATTTCAGTTTAAAATGACAGATTTGTGTATATTGTATGTTGTGGGGAAACAAGAAATTTCAAGCAAAATAAAGAAGTTATTGAACAAAATTGGAAAGTTAATGGAAGTTAATGAACAAAATAGCACTGTGATGACCTCCACATGGATGATGTGTCCATTGAACAATAATTGGATTAGGAAATCCTGGCAGGTGCCATCTGTCCATTGCAACACTCAACAGCTATGTTTAAATTGATCGACTTTAACCATGGAAAGATATTTAGAGCCCAGAAGTGTTGTGCCAGTTTTTCAACACTTTTGGTCTGTCCCAGTGCAACGATATTGCTGGTGTACCAGGAGCTGAGGAACCATTAACAAACATCAAGCCAAAAGCTACTATATATGGTTGTAAGCTTTGAACAAATTAGGCAAACTTATGAAGCTGCTGCATCAGACATGGGTCGCCAAGGGTATGGAGGGTGTTTGTTGCTTTGTGGCACCTGTTTTCTGGCATCTGCCTGCTGTAATTAATGAAAAGGTTTTAGCTACGTCTGACCTCCATGGTGACTTTTCTTTATTAATATTGCAACACTGGTGCAAAACATGAATCAGACATCAAACATGTTTCAGCTGATTGAGTACGTTTGGGATTTTATTTTTGTAAAACCCATTTTCTAGTTCCACGCTTCAAGTAATTAAAAAAGTCAAGCAGTTTCAGGCATATTGGAATAAAGCGGAAGCATTTCATTATGACATCATAGAGATCTGCTAGAGTTGTGTTTTATGCAATAGCTCATTTGATGATCAGGGATGTGTGTTCTTACTACATCTGGCATGAAACACCACCTGTGTAATTAGCCCGTGAGTTCAAGCAGTGTATATTTTTCCCAAGTTAATGCTGGGAAACACTCAATGTTGATCCTGGGTATTGATTAATTTAATTGAGTTTATTAGTGCTGCTAAAAATAATTCATAAACCCTTCATGATTGTGCGCTTAAGGATTTGTCTAGATGGCGTCTCATTTCAAAGTCCATTCTGTACCTTCTGCGGAAAACAGTATTTAATATACAAGAGCACAAATGCAGCAAAGATCGACTGATGTCTGAAGTAAAGCTTTTGCAGAGTAATAAATAAATGTAGTTCCAATTAACATTCGATATACGATGTGGCATCACCTGGAAAAAAAGTGGTTACTTGCTGCCATATTTGGAACTGACCTATTTCACGATCAGGAAAAAAAAATCCTGATTCAATGTGTTTGTATCAGTATTTTAAGCTACATTGTTTTCCAAGGTTTTCGCAACTTGGACTTTTGTACGGGTCTGGATTTCTCTTATTTATTTCATATAAATATTTGACCCTTTCCTGCTTTGCCCTTCAAGTACATTGGAATATAAAGACTGATTTTCTTTTATATTTGCTGCACACTGAGCTTGTGCTCTATTTGAGAGAAGACGTCAACTTGTGACTTCCGTTTTCTAAGTCTGGCAGTTCAAAACAAGGAAGTAGTTTTTGCTTTAACAGTTTATTAACTAACATTGAGAGATCATTTGCAGATTTGTACATTTAATCAACCAATGTGTTGTGTATTAAAGATATCTGTTTCTTGTAGTTCACTGTAGCTCTTGATTCTGAGTTATAAGCAGAACTTTTTACATGCATTAGGCATACACTAGGAATGAAAAGTGACTATTCGTTTGCCAAACAAATAAGACAAAACTGGGTAGCTGTGAGTGGGAGCACAAATTTGCTTTTTATCTGCATGGACAGGATTAGGAATGAGAACATCAGAGGGACAGCACATGTCGAGAAATTGGGAGACGAAGTTAGAGAGGGCCGATTGAAATGGTTTGGACATGTGCAGAGGAGGGACAGTGAATATATTGGTAGGAGGATGTTAGAAATG
>JAOUQV010000010.1:2248655-2261623 GCA_028565295.1 Aspidoras spilotus | reverse complement strand
TCACACTCTGCTCTTACTGGTGCAATGTGCAATTAATGAAGATTGGACACCAGGCTTGTCCAATTTAGCCATGAAACTTCCCACATTAAAATGACAGGTGTTTCAGTTTCATTATCTAACCCTTGTATATATATATATATATATATATACACACACACACACACACACTATATTGCCAAAAGTATTTGTTCACCCATCCAAATCATCAGAATTAGGTACATAAATCATTTCTGTGACCACAGGTGTTTTTACACTGTTTTTGCAAACATTTGCCAGTGTTTCATAAACAGCTGAACCTGTGGTCTGTTCCAGTACCATGGTATCATGGTTGTACTAAGTCTGGAAGAACCATTAACAAACACGCAGCCAATGGTCACAGCAGTTTTGGATCTACTTGCATTTGGAGGATGTTCCCCATCTTGTGGAGTCTGTACCTTGATGGTTGTATGCCGTAATGTATAAGAAAGTTGGACCAAAACATTATTAGCTAGGTGTTCCTAATCCCACGAATATTCAGGGTAGATTTCTTTGATGTTTAGAAACATACATCCAGGTACATTATATTATAATATTAAAAGAACACCTATTTGTAGACACCTGTACATTTCAAAATAACAGCCACTGATACGCTATCATGATTCTATGAGGTGGTTTTTGTGGTAAATAAAATAAATAATTTATATTTGATTAACAACCCAAAATACTGAAAAACTTTAATTATTGTATACATCTATAAATGTGAATGTATATTCAGACGACTTGTCATTGTGCTAATAATAAAAAAAAATAATTTCTATAACCAAACCCTTGAAAGTTTATCCTCATTCCTGAAGATCTACCAGCCTGCATACCAAAGTACCAACACAAATGATTCTTCAAACGGCCCTGACAAACTGGATCAGGTGTGTTCAATCAAAGCTCCATCTACACAGTTAGGGTTGGGCAATTGTACAGCTTTACAGCCATTGTGCATAATGCCATTCTCAATATATGTATACGGTATATATATATATATATACATATATATATATAGTACATGGGTGATCATGTGTACATTCAGGCAGAACTGGTAAAGCTTGTTTTAGGAAAATTCAACGGACAAATATTTTATATAACAGCACATGGTATTGTATGCTTTGGTATGCTGGACACTGTAAATCATCATTGTTGTGATTTATCAAATATAAAGCCTTTATAAATATATAATATATAATTTAAATATTATAAATATTATATATATAATATATCATTTTACAACAAATTCTGAAGTTTGTAAGTTTTGAAATAAATAAATACTGTGCCTTATTAATTTTCAGAATGAATAGCTGTAGTATTACAGACATATTATATATACACATACACGCTATATAAATATTTTTAAAAAAATGTATATATTGAAAATTGTAATTTTCACTTTTATGTGTCACGAGTAAAGAATATACGAAAGTTAACATTTTTAATGAAAATAATAAAACTTTTTTAAATATTACAATTTTTTTGAGCTTACTGTACACACAAATACACACACACTTTATGCACACACTGCATATTCAGTAGGTGTTTATTTAATAATAACGATTAATTGCTAGTCTAAAAGTCTACACACTTACAAACACCATATGATGTGCTGTAGTCTACATGCAAAGGTGGAAATATTTACTGATTAAAATAAACATATATAAATCTAATCATCCAAACACATGCCCTGTAAACTGAGCATCAGAATGGGGAGGAAAGGTGATTTAATTGAGTTTGAATGCGGCATCGTTGTTGGTGCCAGATGGACTGATATCCATATCATATCAGAAACTGCTGATCTACATGGAATTTCACACACAACCATCTCAAGATTTTACAGACAATTGTCAGAAAAAGAGAAAATATTAAGTGAGTGTTGAAATATCCAGTGAGTGGGTTGATGTGAGTGGTCAAAGGAGAATGGGCAGAATGGTTCGAGATGATAACTAGGTGTACCTAATAAACTGTGTGTCTATATATTGCCAAAAGTATTTGCTCACCCATCCAAATTGTCGAAATCTGGTGTTCCAATCACTTTCATGGCCACAGGTGTATAAAATCAAGCACCTAGGCATTTGTGAACGAATGGGTCGCTCTCCGGAGCTCAGTTAATTCCAGCGTGGAACTGTGATAGGATGCCAGTCGTGAAATATTCTCGCTTTTAAATATTCCACAGTCAACTGTCAGCTGTATAAGAAAATTTAAGTGTTTGGGAACGACATCAACTCAGCCAAGAAGTGGTAGGCCATGTAAACTGATGGAGCGGGTTCAGCGGATACTGATGCGCTAGTGCGAAGAGGTCGCCAACTTTCTGTTACTACAGACAATTAGAGTCAATTACTACAGACCTCCAAACTTCGTGTGGCCTTCAGATTAGCTCAAGAACATGGGTTTACATGGTCGAGTAGCTAAATATGTCAGTCCGGGCACGTGAACGAATACTTTTGTCAATATAGTGTGTGTGATTGTGTCAGAACTTTACTATATATATATATATATATCTCTTTGTCTATCTCTTTGTCTATCCATTCGTTTTCTGCCTGATTGTGTCAGAATCTCTTTGTCATATAGTAAAATTCTGACACAATCAGGCAGAAAACGAATGGATAGACAAAGAGAACGACAGACAGATAGACATGTTTAGATATTATTAGCGGTACCTGTAGGGCAGTTTTGCCGAATTCATTCCTGGTGTCCGGGTGAACTCGGCTCTCGTCCAGCAGCCTGCGCACCTCCGCCGCGTCTCCTTTGGCCGCCGCTGCAGTCAGCCTCTTGCCAGCGTCGCTCTCATTCAGCACCATTATTATAACGCTGTTAATGTGATGATGGATGTCTTTATGAGCCCTTGAAAAAAAACACTCAGTATAAACAAGGGCTGTAGATGCGTTTTACTGACACTGACAGTAAGGAACAATAACGCGGCTGCGTATAGCAGTGGTGCGCTTTGTTAGATGAGGAGCGCCTTTAATTAAATGCCGGCGGACAGATCATGCTAAGCTAAAAGGCTAACTGTGTTACCACAGTGTAACACTCGAATATCTGTCAAGAAGAAATAAAGAAAGACCGGAAGAACAAAAGAAAGGAGTAATATTCTATATATTAAATATAAAAATACACTACAATGCGCGTAAATAAACCTCGAGTACTCCGTGAGCGCTTTTGAATTTGTGGGGAAATGAAAGCAGTTTTAACGAAGCGATATCCTTCTTCTTACCTTATCTACTCCGCTGTTTGTTTGTCGCGGTGTCGACCGTTAGTCGCGACTCCTTCTCCAATTTTTTTTTTTTTTTTTTACAAGGTTTATAAATATTTTTAAACACATCAAAACAAACAGTCCGTAGGCGCCAGTACCTTTAATTTGCGCGCTTGGGAAAACAGTGACAATTTTCTTTCGTGACTTCTCAAACGTTGACGGAAAATACCATCCACCAATCAGAAGCTACAAACGGGGCGCAAACTAACCATATATGGTAAAAAGGGCGGAGTGACCCTGCGGTTGCTACAGTATCACCATGGTAACAGTAGCTCTGGCCAATCGGATTTCAGGCTGCAGACGGCGGGCGATTTGAGAAGGTGTATTCTGTACCCTGAAACGTTCATTCATGTTTTTATGTAAATCGGACGATAATAAGTAAAAATGGCGCCTTTATGTTTAAGTCTTTGTATCTGTAAAATATGTAATCAGCGCACGATCTCCAGAGCAATAATTTAATTAATAATATAACACACAATATTCTGAAGACAAAACACATGCATTATATCTAGAATATAATGCCTAATTTGAACTATGATTTAGTGCAACAATAATAAAATCTTATACAATAATCATGCCCGATTTAATAAAATATGAAATAACATTAACAACATAATTTCATTTCCTGCTTCAAAAAAATAATAATTGAAATATCAAGACAGTTTTTGAGGCAAATTATGATCTTTTGTGTGGGAGCTTGAACAGGATCATGAAATGCAAAGTGGCTCCCTAGTTTGTCCGGAGTTGGTAATCTGCGAAGTAAAGCAGAAAAAAAAAACATAGTGTTTACATAAAAAAGTATTAATTTCAGAGACACAGTGGTTGTCATATCCTCTTTGGTCGGATGCGTTTAGCAAAAAACTCTGGATCTACATAGTAATTTATTAATATCTGTCGTAAATAAGTAATAACATTAGATATCTTGATTATTCCTCCATTTTCCTAATGTACCAAAAATCCATCATGTAACATACGGTGTGTTAAATGCTTTTGAACTCTAGAGTTTTCTGTATTTCTGCATAAATGTCGCCTAAAAATTCATTAGATGGTCACGCAAGTTTTAAAAGTAGATAAACAAAACCAAATTATTTTTGAAAAAACCTTTAGATTCGTTGGGGATTTATTAAGGATGATGATCTAAAATGATTTACCTATAAATGGCAAATGTATGTGTAATTTTAGGACTAGCAGGTAAGCTGAAGCTGAAATTTCAGTAATGTGCTGTCAATCAAAGAGATGCCAGCTGTGAATGGAGTCCCTGTTTAATTTAAAGCAACTGCAATTTCTGATCTTAGCATCACATGTTCTGTGGATGTCAGAAGAATTGTTTATGCAAAAAAATGCATAAGTGCAGACTTAGAAAGCCCAATTACTTTTTCAAACATTCAATCACCAGTGTCAGGCTCTCAGACAGTCTAGTGGATAGGGTTGTTCTAAGTGGACCTTTTCTGGACAACTGGCAGTTTATATGACAAACCTGATCTTGAATCCACTATATGAACCAACGTTTGTGGATACCACATGGTTTTTTCCTAAACTGGTGCCAAAATGATAGAAGCAAACACAATGTATAGAAAGTCTTTTCTACAGTATTATAATTTCCGGTTACTTGAACAAAGGGTCTCAAACATGTTCCAGCATGACAATGCACCTGTAAACAAAGTGAGCTCCATGAAGACATGGATTGCCGAGGGTAGAGAGAAATAATTCGAGTGTCTTGAACAGAGACCCCATAATCTGCCTGTACATCAGGTCTACTCACATGAAATAAAGGTAACTGACCTCACTAATGCTCATGAATAAATGTGCAAATCTGTATAGCCACACAACAAAAAGATTTTCAGAGGACTGTAGAATATTACTTCAGCAAATAGGAACACAGGAAGGGAATGTTTAAATAAAATGGGTGTGGATTCTTTGGCCATATTGTGCACTGTTCATAATTAACCCAAATTCATGCTATAGTCTTTTTGCACATATTTGAGCCTGTTTGTTGAGCCTGTTTGTTGAGGTGAGCGCAATGATGTGGTTTGACAGCTTGCCAGGGAATTAGCTAGTTCAAGGTGACATCATTACAACTCCAGCATCAACCGTGCACTTCTTTTTGGGATGAGTATTCTTTTGAAACCTATTTACTTCTGTCTAGATGCAGTGCTGTCTAGATGCATGTGTTTTTTTTCTTCCAATATTTCAATTCACTCCACACTATTATGTCATTGGTACTGATCTTTAACCCAGTAATGCTCTATCTGACCATTTTTACTGGGGTTCGATGCAAATCTCTGACCTAGATACATTCCTGATATGTGCACACATGCAAATATTGCAGTTTACCTCCACTCTGCGTGATGTACCGAACCCAAGGTAATGCCTGGTAGCCACTTTTTTCAATGATTTTCATATATCGCACCTTATAAAATGAAACACAGCCACACAAAATTGTTACCTATAATATTATAATACATAATAACAATAATAATAATATGTAAATACACCACAATAAGGGTTATTTGGAATATAAAATAAGAATAACTGTAATAAAATGTGTGGAACATGATGTAAATATGATACAAATTAACTATAGGAACATTTACCAACCTGTATTCCTGACACAGTAAAATAAGGGATCTCAAATTTGACTGTAATGGGTGGTTTTCCCTCCATCTCATCATTTTCTACACTGGGAAGACCAAAATGAGCTCGCATCAGGAACTCCTTCCCTCCCTACACAGCCATAAAACATGCAATGTAATTAATAGACTAAATGTAAACTGAAAGATCAGTAGATTAGGAACACCAGGTTAAAAATAGGTTAATCAATTACAGCACAACAGAATACACGGGGTAGTGAAACCATGCTTCCTGTACGGCCCATGCCCCATAGCCTACAACTGTTTGACCTTCCACCAGATGTTTGTTTATGGTCCGTAAACTCTTTGTTCACTCGTTATACAGTACCCCATAGATTTTCTATACTGTTAAGGTCAGGGAAGTTTGCTGGACAATTAAGATCCTTAAACCAGGTACTTGCAGCTTTGACACTGTGTGCAGCTGGAGTCAGTGCTTCAGAAACCATCAAAAGCAGTCATATGCAAGACATGGGTTTCATTCCTTGTGTCAAGCCACTCTTGAACAAAAGAGAGCGTCAGAAGCGTCTAAAAACAAAAGGGACTGGACTGCTACTGAATGTCCAAAGTTAGGTTCTCTGATGAAAGTGAATTTTGCATTTCTTTGAAAATCAAGGAGTCTGGATTAAGAGAGGGGAAGCACACAATTCATGTCACATCACAGTCAGTGATGGTTTGGGAAGCCATGTCATCTGATGGTGTTGGTCCACTGTGTTTTCTGAAGTCGAAGGTCAAACACAGCCGTCTACCAGGATGTTTTAGCACACCTCATGCTTCCTGCTGCTGACCAACTTTAGGGAGATGCTGATTAAATTCTCCAACAGCACTTGGCATCCGCACACAGTGCCAAAGCTACTAGTACCTGGTTTAAGGCCCATGGTATCACTCCTCTTAATTGTCCAGCAAACTCACCTGACCTCAACACTACAGAAAATCTATGGGGTACTGTGCAGAAGATGCGATACGCCAGACCCAACAATGCAGTACATCTGAATTGCTGCAGCAATTCTGGCAAAAGAAGCGCCAACTAAGTACTGGGTCCTGTACATGCTGATACATTTCATGTTCATATTTTTCAGTTGTCCAGCACTTCTAAAAATCCTTTTTTGTATTGGTCTAAAGTAATATTCAAATTTTCTGAGATACTGAATTTGGGTTTTTTATTAAAAAATACCTAAAATAAACACCTGAAATATATCAGTCAGCGTATAGTATACAAGTTTCACTTTTTGAACGGAATTATAAAAATAAATAAACTTTTTAATTTTATGACATCACCTGTATAGCATATGCTTCTGTTACAGTACTATCTGCACATTATAATGCTACATAATCAATCAAGTATAAAATAAATAAGCAGTAAAAACTTTTTCATATAAAATAACATTTTGGGGTCAGAAAAGCCTTGTGTAAAAGAAGGCAATATTTTTTGACATGTTACTTACCGGGAAGGATTTAATGGTCCACACCACCAGATTCTTCTCAGGAACGTATTTGGCATGGCCAGTACTAGTTTTAAACTTTGGAGTGTCTGCATCACTCGGGACAGGAACACGTACCTCCACATTATTAGCCACAGACTGCTTTTTAAACTGACCTTTAGCCTTTAGAGAAAATAAAAACCAGATAATGCTGAAAGTCAATTTTCACATTGCCTAGGAATATTCTTTCCATTGAATCATATAAGGTTTCATCTAATTGCCTTTATTGCTCATTTAATGTTTCTTTTTTAATCCATATGGGGCAGTCATAGGCTTGCGGTTAAGGAATCAGCCTTACGACCGGAAGGTCCCTGGTTCGATTCCAAGTACCGACAAGTCATGGCTGAAGTGCCCTTGAGCAAGACACCTAACCCCCAGTTGCTCCCCGGGCCCTGTGCTAGCTGCTCACTGCTCCGGGCACGTGTGCTCACTTCACCTGTGTGTGTGTGTGTATTTGTGTTTCACTGCACGAATGGGTTAAATGCAGAGGACCAATTCCGCTGTGTGTAAAAACATAGTGGCAAAATGTATCACGTTCACTTTCAATATCTCTCTCTTTACCTCCCTGTTGCTTTTCATTATTCTGGACATTCCAGGACCATCTTACAGTACACAGATTCTGCAGCTGATTGTTTAAAATAAATCTGTCCAAATTTACTCAAGGCACTTATGGCTAATTATGACAATAACTGAAAATGCTAGGAAAACATATGTAGGATTAATTGTGCAGCCTGAACTAGGAATACCACAATAGAATGGCTTTTGTCACATGAAAGTTGTTGTACTGGGTGCCCATTCAGGGAATTATGAACATTCCATTTAATAAAAGGGTACAAAAGTCATTAGTTTAAAAGAAAATGTGACTGCTTGTGTTTAACCTACCTTTACCATGATTTCCACTCGACTGTGAGAAAACTTTTCAATAATAGACTCAATCCAGATCAGAGGTTTTACCTGCATGATAAATAAAGGAACTTGATGCCTATGTTCTTATTATCATTGCACCGTTAGTTTCACAAAAAAATAAATACTGTTAGGATAAACGCAGTAAATGGAGTCTGACATGAGTATTGATTCGGTATGACATCAACTCTGACTCTCCGTCTGGAGGGATGAATGAGATTGTTCGGTCACTTTCAAAGCGTGAAAGTCGTACACACTGGTGAAATTTCACGTCTTCCATTGCTACAGTTTTCCCCTTGTCTCCTGCAGAAAGACAAGCAGGCAAAACGATATGGTATGTCATGTATGGTCTATCTTTAAAGTTAGATAAGCAATGTCTGATGCAGCTTAACCATTTCTCTTATATTAAGCAGAGAATATAGACATCTACATTGTTGCTTACGGCCAGTAAGAGCGAAAAGAACACGGTCATTGAGCCCCAGTCTGAGTTCAGGCATTCCAGATAGCATCGTCTTCAGTTTAATACTGCCCACAATATCACTGCTCATGACGCTGCCATTGGCATTCACCTGTGAAACATATACAGTAACAAAGTGTTAAAGCAATGCCTTTGGGAAAAATCCAATGTATATACAAGGGTGAGTCAAAATCTATCTGATCTCTAGTCGTAGATTTTATTAGAATCAACATTAAGAAGAGAGAAATATCTACTGTTTTGACAATCTCCCTTAATTTCAGTAATATTTGCCCATCTGGCAACAAGATTTTAAATTCCCAGATAAGAAAATGTATCAGGTTAAGCTACAAGCCATGAATTCACCATTGCCGTTGAATAATACAGAGAGAGATCATTTGTAAATAGTTTGCCACATAATCCAGTCACTTGTCTAATAATAACTAACATAATCAGGTTACGTTAACACATAATTCTGTCATCAGTTGGATGTGGACCAGCATCTTCATGGCTGAGATTTGTGTGACATTCCTTGAAATTCTCTAGCTGTTTATACACACTGCTTCATGACAAAGTACTTTCTCAATACTGAGCACAAAGTCTTTGATAAATATTGACACCAGGCACACCTTCAGACAGCAAAAAAAGGGGTAGTGCTGTCGCCTCACAGCAATAAGGCCCGGGGTTCCATCCCCTGGTGGGGCAACCTGGGAAATTGCCGTGTTGAATTTGCAGGTTCTCCCCGTGATCACATGGGTTTCCTCCGGGTGCTCCAGTTTACCCTTACAATCAAAAGACATGCATGCCAAGTGATTTGGAGATGCTAAATTGTTCAGTCCTAAGCCCAAATTGTGAAGTTTGCATCAAAAAGGGCATCAGGTATAAAGAATTTGCCTTAGGACTATGTGGCGACCCCTGGTGGCATGCATGCTAGGTGAACTGAAAAGGCCAAATTGCGCCTTACTTGTGTAATAGGTATTGAAGATTGAAGATTATTTTGAAAGTACCATATTTTGATTGATTTGATGTAATTCAAATTTTTTTTCTGCAAAACTGAGAAGTATTTTGGGCATTACACTCTTTCTGGATCTCTGCCAGATTGCTGAATCTTCTCTTTTTGATAATCCACTGAAGCCCACGTTCATCGCTTTTGCTGGCGCATCTTCTCATGCCACATTTTGTCCTTCCACTACGAAGTTTGGGCTGATTTCTCCACAGTATTCTAATTTTATGAAATCCTGTTTTTATCAGTTTTATGAGCTGGAAGCCAAAATTACGTATAAATGAAACAAATAAATACTTGAAATCGTTTGAATTGTGGACCCTGAATCTAAAATCTATGAAAGTTTACTTATTGAATGGAATAATGGATATTAACTTTTCAATGATTGTGTAATTTTTAGAACAAGTCTGTATGTAATCTTATATATGAATATAACCCTGTGTTAAATAAATCAGTGGTAATTTAAGTAGTCAGCAGTCAGGCACAGTTTTAATGTTTGAGCCATATTTCATGTTATTAAAAATTGCAGGAAGGGGGGGCAATTAATGGACCATGGGCCATATGTTGGACACCCCTGATCTAAAGTGTATAATAAAAGAAAGAAAAGCATTAAATCAGATTAATTGAGTATTAAACCCAAAACGCAAGTATGTTTGGTGTTATCCAGGACAAGTGGCTTGAGGCAGATATTTGAAAAAGACTAAAGATTTTGGGATCAGCTATGGCTAAATATGGTAGAGGACTGCGGACCAAAAGATCACCGGTTCGATCTCTACACTAGGCAAGTTATGGCTGAAGTGCTGTTGAGCAAGATACCCAACCCCCAACTGCTCCTGTTTACCTCAATGGGGGCAGCACATTGCTCCGGGTGCTCACCCCTGGGTTAAATGCAGAGAAAAATAATTTCCCTACAAGGACCAATAAAAGTAATTCAACTTTCCGGTCAATTTATTAAGTACACCTGTTTAATTGCCTGTTAACACAACCATTTAATCAGGCAATCACATGGTCTCAACTCAGTGCATTTAGGCATTTAGCAGTGGTCAAGTGCAAACCGATCATTAGAATGTAGAAGAAAAGTGACTTTAAATGGCAGTGTTGTTGGAAACTGCTGATCTACTTGCATTTTTACGCACAACCATCTCTAAAGTTTATAGAGTATGGTTCAAAATAATGAAAATAAGAAGTGAGCGGAAGTTTTGTGGAAGAAAATGCATTGTTGACATGAGAGGTCAAAGGAGAATGGGCAGACTGGTTCGAATCAACATAACTAAGAAAAAAAAAAACTTTAAAAATAATACCATCTCTGTTGAAAGCATGCAACAATGAATTAAGGCACCTCTGAAGGCAAAAGGAGCACAACGTTTTACAAGCAAGCTGTACCTAATAAAATGGCCAGTGAGTTTTAAAGCAATAAAAAATGTTTTAAATCATACTGACATTGTATTGGATGTGTGTAATCACAAGCAATGGTATTCCCATAGCCCAATAAGGAACTGAACATGTTGCATATATGTATTTTACATATATGTGAAATCTTGACAGTTTTAATGCTATTTAAAACATGGATGATCGTAAGCACTCACCAGTACATTTATAGACTCAATGACATCTATGAAAACCTCATTCTTCTTATACTTAATGCCTTCAGACCGCCAGGATACAGCGTTTGTGACTGTTGTGGGCACTTTGGCCTTTGTGACTTCAAGTTTGTTGCCTTCTTGTGTGATATATCTATAATTGAGAGATTCAAAGTAGTTCTATCATTCAGCATGAATAACTCACTCTTCTGTTGAAATGCTACTGTAATCCATAGTACTCAACACATGTACACTGAACAATCACTGGATTAAAAACACCTAGAAGGTGGCATATCATCATCTCCCTTCTTCAGGGGTCATCATAATCACTGATAAATTCCCCCAATCCTTGCTTATGTCACAACAGTCCATCATATAAGGTGTTCATCGGTCCACTTTACCGAATAAAATAACATTTACCAGCTATGGGTAAATGGCGCAACTTAAGCAACTTTGACAACGGACGAGGGTGTATCAGCAACAGCTGCACTTGGGGCCTGTTCCCATACCACAGTATCAAAGGATTACCAAAAGTGGAGGAACCATCAACAAACATCCAGCCAAAGGTCACACAGCGGCCAGCTAAGTGTGACCGAATCGCGAGGTGAGCATTGAATTAGCGAGAAACGATCTCCAAAAGAAATCTCTTCTACAACATCTGCCTTGTGTAATTAAGCAAAATAGGTGGACCAACCCAGGATTAGCCAGGTGTCCTTATGTAGTGATTGTTCAGTTTAGAACAGAGGAGCGTTCCTTCCAAGCAAAAATCTGAAAGAGTTAAGGAACAGCTTGTTAGCTGCTTCTTGACTAATATGCTGACATAATGTCTAGTCTACAGCATTCTTCTCAAAATCACTGAAAACTTATCCATATTAATGCAAGGTCTTTCAGAAGCACTGACTAACAATTTAAGATGTGTATGAGCACATACTCTTGCAGGATCTTGCTATCTGTGGTCTGAGGGAAGCCAAAATCCATGAGCTCATCCAGCAGCTCGTACACCACAACAAAGTTATCCTGAATGCTTTCCTCCTCCAGCTCTTTAAAGTACTCTGTGAACACCTGCACACACACAAAAAAACACATATGTGGTGTCTGGTATGGCTTTATTCTTTACTGTGGCAATTGACATCAGCATAACAATAGCAACTGCATTATATCCAAATATTAGGTGTTTATTGAACATCTCAGGCTTGTTACTTGGACACAGCACATGATCATCACAAGCAAAAAGAATCTGATATAAATGTGTATCTTAATATCCAGTTATCTGAATGAAATTAATTTAACATTGAGTTACAGTGTATGCTGTAAAAGTGATAGCAGTAGCCCTGTACATACCGTTGTTACTCAGCCATGTCAAAATCTGACATGTTCAGGTTCTGAGATGCTCACCACGGGTGGAAAGATTGATTATTTCAGTTACCTTATCTAGTCAGCTCAAGCCTGTGTTCTCCAAACCCTTTCATGCCTCACTTAAATTACTAATGTGCGACATTGACAGAATATCTAAAATACCATTATATCAGATAAATTCTCTTGATAAAACAAATATCTTCTACGTCTGTCTGTCTATGTATATACAGTGGTTAGACAATGAAACTGAAACACCTGGTTTTAGACCACAATAATTTATTAGTATGGTGTAG
>JAOUQV010000010.1:1916876-1928089 GCA_028565295.1 Aspidoras spilotus | reverse complement strand
TAATGCTCCTATCCAGAGCGGGATTCAAACCAGCATCCTCTTCTCTAACCATTAGGCCACAGCTGCCCCTCATATAAATTACAAAAATAATGATTACAATTACAAAAACAGTGATAGTGCTGTTGCTATTTTTCTGTTTTTTTATGCTTTCTTAGAATAAAATATAAAAATAAAATTCTGAAGACTTTCCTCTGGAGGATAACCTTTTGGCACTTTGAAGCAATGACACTGGTGACTCCTTCCATAAACAAAATGTAAACATAAGCATTTAAGCATGTATAAACCTGGAAAAGTTTCCAGAGTTACTCAAAAACCATCAAATAAAATCATCTTATTGTCTTTTGAATATTCAGACACAGAAGGTGAAAGTTTATACAGATTATACACAGATATATATATATATATATATATACAGATATATAATATATATATACAGATATATAATATATATATATATATATACAGATATATAAATGATGACTTATTGTGTCAAATTAGGCTGATATCAAATAGCTCACTGAGAACATGATGATGATACACTAAGGCACAAACAACCCTATGTCTACCCGTATTAAATATGAGATATCTGGATACTTTTTGTAAATGGTATAGGGGTGCTTGCTTATCATGGACATGCAGCAGCGTACTGTGGGCTCACAGCTAAACTATCCCGAGTTTGGGTAGGACAGATAGGATCCTTTCTGTGTGGAGTTTGCATGTTTGTCCCATGTCAGCATGGGTTTTCTTCTGGTTATCCGGTTTCCTACCACATCCCAAAAACATGCATGATAGGTGTATTGGAGATACCAAAAAATGTTACCCTCCCCCCTGACTTGTGTAACCCGAATGCAACCTTGTGTGTGTAACATGATGTTTAACTAATAACCAGGAAGGTACTGTATGTATAACATGTCTGTGTACAATGTATGGACATTAGAAACGATCCAGGCTGTTTGTTACTATACATAATTATGTGTAATGGATAAAAATGGCATGTAGGAAACCTCTTTTTGTCTTTGCGCCCTGTGGTTCCTTTCTGTTTATATGTATGGGTTTGTTCTTTTCTAGCCAAAGAGCTGTTTTGTTTTTGTTTTGTTTTTGTTTTTCTTCACTGTTGCCCTGCAGATTTTCTTCCATCTGACTCGAGATGAAGGGATAAGCACTTCAAAGCCCCGCACCAGCAGTTTAACCCCCAGGCTGAAAGTACAAGTGGACAATGCACTAATTGAGGGAGGCGACTGATCACAGGCTCGGTTCAAAGCAGGATGCTCGTCCTTCCCCCAGACGCAATCCTACTTAACTTTATTAGCTTTCATGCTCCTGTCCGAGCTGCAATCTCGCGTGTCTTTGAACTGCCTTCTATTTCTTCCTGCACTTCTGCTAATGCCGTATTTAAATCATCGCATTATGGCATTTATTCTCCTGCTTCTTGACCCGGGGTTCTACCACTGAAAAGAAGGTTCTCGATTCCATAAGCAACCAGTGGCACTTTTCTATTGGGCCAGGTATAATGGGTAGAAATAAATAACAGACATCAGTAGGTGTTCATGGTACATTTTCTTTAGCTTAAAGGAAAGTCAGACAACTATGTGATAATGACCCGAGGTGCTGGAGGCAGCCCTAATTTTATTTTTTTGCAAATTCAAAATGAAATGACCATGACACCTTTAAAATTAAAGATCATTGCATAATTGCATTAAGTATTTAGTTAAGGGATGATTTAACCTTTGATGTGGTCACACCTTATCAGCCAGATTGGTGTTGAACTATTTAGATCCTTTAGTTAGGTTTAGAATCTGTGCAATACACTCATCTGCCACTTTATTAGGTATACCTTGCTAGTGAAAGAGTTGGGTTTGGACCGCCTTTTGCCTTTTGAACTGCCGAAATGCTTTTAACAGAGGACGGTATTCTATATTTCTTGGTTGTAACAAGTGGTTATTTGAGTTACTCTTGCCTTTCTATCATCTCAAACAAGTCTGACCATTCTCCTCTGACCTCTCATGTCAACAAGGCATTTTCTTCCACACAACTGTCCCTCACTCGATATTTTCTCTTAGTCTATTATATTTTCTCTATTCTCCCTTTCTTCCCTATTCTGATGCTCGGTTTGCACTTCAGCAAGTTATCTTAACCAAATGTACACACTTAAATGCATTGATATTTTAACACATTGAACATGTGTCCCTAATAAAGTGACTTTTCATTTATTCTATTCTATAATTTTAATATTTTTTCCCTACAACAACAAATTTTGTGTATCTGAGGAGTTCAATCAATGGTCCCTGGGCTTTTAACATAACATTAGCATTTAACATAAACATAAGTGTGTTTATACAAACAGTGGTGAACCATAAGAAACCCGTATAGATAATGAAGGATAATGTTGTTTGGAGGCCAAGATTAGCATTATAATTTGACTACAATGCTCGCATACGCTTGGGAAAAGAATAAAAATATTGGTCAGCGATTTCTTTAATCGCCCCCTGGAATGACATCAGTTGCTCTTATTTGTTTTAATGCACAAGACTGGAATTAGCCTCTATGTAACCTCGCTTTATGGTCTCTACTGTGTGGCTTTCTCTCACCTCCTGTCACAGGCTTTTCAAACATTTGGGGTTCCCCTGTGAAAATGGCCCAGGACACTACAAAAGGGGTCGGGGAGAGGTCAACATCAGAAAAAAAAGGGCTGCGTTGCAATGCCCTCTCCTTCGCACCATGGCCATGAAATGGCTAACAGGTGCACGTGCATGAGTTAGGAACACATTTTCTTCATAGCCAGATCACTGAAGTGAGACAGCCACTGGTGTGTTAGTTAAGATTTAGTGGACAACCTGCAGTGTAGAAGCTATTCCTTTCTGGACTGAAGGGTAATTTTGGGACTTTTGTAAAAAAAAATATATATATAGATGTAAATTTCCTGTGGGAAATATTTCTTGAATTGTGACAGGTTGAAAATATTTGAATAGATTGTGAGTGAAAGACCCCTTGCTGATCATTTTTATGCAAAACTTGTGTGTGATTGTGTTAAGCACTATAATAAATAAAATAAAATATATTTTTTAATTAATTTTATTTTTTTACATTTAGTGACATATAGTGAACGGTTGCAGATCTCAGCTATCATGCTGTATTCCCATAGGTTTGGATAACAAGGATGTAGAAGCCATTCCAAAGAGTTTTGGTGCATTCAATCGGGGTCAAACTCCATAATATGATTGCTTGCCTGTTTAAAGTGAATATTTGTACTGTATCATTTTAATAAATGTATGTTTAAAGACAGACTATATCTCCAGCAGCATCAATTGCAAAATATTTTAAACAGTCTTGGTCTTTTATGTTGTGTTTATCTTTGAAGTAGCATTCTTTGAAGTAGCATGGGGTCAAATCTCTCTCACACGCTCTGTCTCTATCTCTCTTTTTCTTTTGCTATGATATTAGTAGAACTTATCTCTGTATTACACATAATTTCATAAAAACGTAACCTATTGTTTCTCTCCTCCATTGGGTTTAAATATGCATGAAGTAGCATATATGAACTAAAGTAGCTAGACTGATATTTTTTGTTTTTGATTTTTATTTTAATGATGCACTATGAAATATATTGTGCAGTCGATGGATGAAGTACACCTGGATAATATTGGAATTTGTTCTTCGATATGATTAATTACATACTCAACAATGTGGCTAGTATCCTCCATATGCAATCCGCCTATGCCTGCTGTAACAGTTCAGCAAGTTTGCCTCTTCAATCAGACCCACATGACCAGTAGCTGTGTGACCTTTGTATGAAACTTTGTGCTGTTGCTAAAAACTGGCACAATACGTATAGGCTGAAATAACCACTAACTGGGACACTTTATGAGCGATCATATGCACCTGCTAGGTGTTCCTAGTCCAGTGATCTTTTCATTTTATTTGGAGTTTCATTCATGGAGCAACATCTTGATAAATAGTAAGATGAATTTAAACAATCTTAGCAGTTTCGTGGCAGCACTGCGCGCATTACCTTCATCCCTAACCCTAAACCTCCTACATGTGTTTTCATATAAAATTCACTACTGCAAATTGATATGAGTTCTTCTGACTTTCTCTTGCACCAGAAGCCTCAGGCAGCTGAACATTTTCTACTGCAGGTCTTTGATAATCCTATAAAAGTCTAGATAGCTTAGACAAATCCTGCCACCCACATTATTTGCCACCATCTTACAACTTAGCAAACCAGGCGTTAAGTGTTATAGGGTAATCCACTTCCATGTTATCATTTTGTGGCCAGTATTGGCTAATAAAAGTGTGAAATTAGAAGACACGTTTGTTCCAGGACCTGGGTGGGAGGTGTGACATGCTTTGAAGTGCTCTTAGTTAAAGCCTCATACCAGAGGCATGTTTTAAAATAGCCTGGAGCAGTTCAGTTACTGTTAAACATGTGAAAATCATTTTAGTTACTGTTAAACATGTAAAAATCAGAGTGTTGGTAAAGGAAAACAGGAAACTATATATTTAATATCGGGATACTTTATTAGTCTTCTTGAGGTTTATTATATGAAACAGATATCACACAATAGCATACACATTTTGACCGCATTTGGCAGACGCTCCAGAGTGACTTTTCTATAAATGAGCAATTGAGACTTAAGCGCCTTTCTCAAAGACCCGAAAGAGCCACCTTGGCAGTGGTTGGATCTGAACTCTCGATCTGCCTGTCAGTAGTCAAACCTCTTATCCACTGAGCTACTACTATACCAAACGTGTCTTCTGTTTTGCACTGTCTTGTATTTATTGTTTGTAATGTTGTGTATTTATTGTTTGTACTGTGTTTACTGTTTGCACTAGTGCACTTTAATGTTGTGTGTAGCATCTTGGTCTGGAGGAACATTGTTTCGTTTCACTGTGTACTGTAACACTGTATATGGCTGAAATGACAATAAAACTACTTGAGACTTGAGACCTGTACACACATGAATTATATTATATTATATTATATTATATTATATTATATTATACTGTACAACCATAGATACCATTATGTTTTTACTACTGTATTGCTTTAAATCAAAATAAAAAATTGGTAAGATTTTGAATTCCATATCATGAATATAGGATATAAAAATCAATGTGTACCTCACACAAATAATAGTAAGGTCTTTATATAAGAATTCAATAAGCCAGTATTAAAAGTAGGGTTGCCATGTTTTTCTATCAATACATAATCCAAAAATGTATGCTTTGTTTCACCTTTGGTCTTTTCTCTGCCACCAGAGGACACCACAGCGAGCCAGATGCCTTTCAGAACTGCGATCCTGAAGTAACCTTCACCATTCTGGGCTTTGAAGTGGACAATTGACCATCTCCAATTGACCAAGCATGAATGTCTTTACACTCTAGAGGAAACCGGGAGAACGTGGAGGAAACCCATGTGAACACTGGGAGAACAAGCAAACTCCACACATAATGTCGGTTTGATAGTAAATCAAACCAAAATGATACGAATTATATAAAATACTGCACATCTCCTAGATGATATTATAAAATATACGGAATTGTAGCTCATATATCCTGATGAAGGATATTCATCTGGCAAACACACTTGCTAATGTCTGTTAGGAATGATCTGTTCTTGCTGAGAATGAACATCATTCCTCTATACACTTTAACTTTATTCTTTTACACACAGTTTACACACGGTTTCAGACTATTTTTCATTTGTTATCAACCAAATATGTATGAGTTTTCTTTTTAATTAGGGTTTCCATTAAGGTTTCTTTCTTATATTATACCAGGGAGGTTTTCCTTGTCACTGTCATAGGGATAAAAAAGTAAAACGTACATAAACTTCATGATTATGTCCCACATTGAAAAAAGCTGCTTTGCGACACAATGTTAGAATGTTCCATTTTTAAACGGGGTGCTAGTAGTTTCATCAACCACTTTACTTGTGGCCTGTTCTTGAACCACAGCTGGACCAAGAGTGAAAGAACACACATTAACACACATCCAGCCGATGGGTACAGAGCTGCCGGCCATTTCTGGATAATGCGAGATTAGAGTGTCGAAAAAGCGATGAGAACTTAAAGTGCTTCTGCAGTGGGCATGGGTCAGCTTACTCATGAAGGATGTTTGCCACCTTTCGGAGTTTGTTCCCTGTTGTTCTGTATCTAGTGTGTTGTAGTGCTGTACATATTGTAGAGGGTAAATTCACAGATCTGGCAACCCATGTTTCATTTGACGTTGGAGTAGAAGGAGGGGTGTGCGCGCGTATCTGTGTGTGTGTGTGTGTGTAGAACTCCCCTTTGATATTCTGATACCTCCTCTTGCTCAGAGAGAGGGAGAGAGAGAGAGAGAGAGAGAGGAGGATCCACTGCATGCTTCAATTTAGACCAGTTGCTGAATGGAACACGAGAGAAGCCACAACGTGTCTCTCTTTCTTTCTTTTTTCCTCTGTTTCAACGAGAACACACTTTCTTCGCATTATTGTTGTATATCCACGGATTTACTGATTATTCTTCACCCAAGATGAGCATCTGGTTCCTGGATTATACTGAATTATATTAAAAAAATCTGGATTAGCGGATCCCATTCATTTGAGTCTGAATCATCCCGGGACTGCGTTGCAAACTCCGCACGTTACTTTTGTTTTGCTGCGTGAATAAATATGGTAAGAGCCTGGCATGCATGGTTATATTTTATTTATATATCTATAACATTAGTTGTATTCCGTCACATGCCATGCCTCTACACATAGTTTCATTGTGTCCAGCCTTAAAGATCTTTGAATTCTAGACTATTGTGAATTTCATTTTGAATACTATACTCTACTATATTATATGTTATGCTTATATATATATATATATAGCACAATGCATGTATGTTTTGTACTTATAGCAACACATTTAGGCTGTATTTTGGATATTAAAAACATCTGATCTCACTGGCTGCTTTCACCCTGTTTCTAAGAATGAAAAAGTTTACAGATGCCTTAGTTTACAGATGCTTTCGATCTGATGCTCTGTATCAGTCATTGCGATATTTTATCATTGACATTTAGCATATAGATAACAAGACTACCTATGTCTAAGATGTTGGTGTCACGCTTGATAATGATCAGAGACAAGACAAACAAAACAAGCATCTTATACCTATTAAAAAAAGTGTTGACTCTTGAATCATTTTAACCCATATACTGATCCATCAATCAAAATCGCAGAGTTCATTTAAAACAAATAAGCATTCCGAGTTCATTAAGCATTGTGTACTATGTGTTTTATTATTCAACTTGTAATATATCATAATAAGTTCAGACGTAGATGACAGGGTTATACGTTTCATTCATATTTTTAGTTTAACAAGTTCACTTAATTATTTCTATAGCTCTTATTGCAGCTTATTGATTTGGACCTACTGCCTACAATTATGCTCAAAATGTTATTATTATATTATTATTATAATGATGACAGTTAAGCAAAAGGTTTGAATAGGGTGTTACAAAGGAGTGTTTGGACATGAGAGATAAAAAAAAGGTCAGAGTAGATCATGTCCAACACTGTAGTCATGATCAATGCAAATCATTTCAATTGGTCATCACTGGTTATCATTGAAGCTTTTTCATCATTGCAGCGGTCAGTGATTGATTAAAGATTCAAAATTGACTTGTAGGTTGATGAATGAATGAATAAATGAATCATGGATGAGAATTTCTCAACTTCTGCTTGTTCAAAAGTTGGGGTCAAAGTATATGGACATAAGATAGGTCAAAGGGTCCTGCTCAAAAGCCCAATAGTAGTTCTGAGGCTTGGGCCCCTCTTTTCTTCTCATCAGTACCCCAATGCCTTAACCTTAACCGCTGAGACATCCTGGGTCCTGCCTTATTACAAGGATATTTTGGCGTACATTATATTAAACTGTATGTATGTAACACAACATACAAATTACCTATTGATACGCAGTTGTTTTTATTTTTAAACACTTTCATTTAAAAAAACTGTGTACATAATAAAATGCATTAAAATGTTTATACTAAAAGATTTATATTAAAACTAATAAATCATGCACCGGACGTGGGTTTTTTTCATAATGTCTCAGGTTGGTTTTTATAAATGCATTCCTGGGCACCTTCCTACATATTTATGCTTAATTATATTTATAACCTTCAGCCATTATGGGTTGCGCTCTCAGGGCATCATTTTAATGCAGGTCCCAAAGGTGTGAACTGAACTAGGTAAGAAGGCTTTTAAAAGTCCAGCCCTTGTCATCTGGAATAACATACAGAAGACTTAAAGTTATCATCTATTGTTACCTTGGGAGAATTGTGAAGGACATAGAAAATGGATAACTTGGCTTCTGTAACTGTTTAAATATGCGACGTCTGTCTGTCGTGTGTATTGTGTATCTGTATTGTGTTTGGTTGTATGTTTTATGCTGCTGTCTCAATGAGTTTTTTGTCCTGGTTAAATAACGGATACTACAACTACAAGTAAGCTACAGTGTACCGTATGTGTTTGTGTTACAGAGAGACTCTGCGCTCCTGGGCTCGTGTCTCCCCTGAGAAGAAATCCGAGGTGCGCTTTACAGGAAACGGAGTGGAAACGGAGCCATGAGTCGCGCGCTCATTGAGCCTGCTTCCACCAGCTTCCGGGAAGACGCGCCCCGTCCACCGGTACCGGGAGAAGAGGGCGAAGAGGAGGGGTCGTCGTTGTCGCTGCGCCGCGATCCGTCCGTGTATATGAAAATCAAGCCTGCGGTGAAAACGGCGCGGGCTCCGCGGAGGGATGAGGACGGTTTGGGGGAACCGGAAGGCAGCGCGTCGCCAGACTCTCCGCTCGCACGGTGGAACAAGTCACTGCGATCGCTGCTGGCAGACCAGGACGGGGCGCACCTGTTCCGTACCTTCCTGGAGCGTGAGCGGTGCGAGGACGCGCTTGATTTCTGGTTCGCGTGTAACGGCTTCCGTCAGATGGACCTGCAGGACGCTAAGACGCGCCGCGTCGCCCGAGCCATATACAAGCGCTATGTGGAGGGTCGCGGTGTGGTTTGCGAACACTTACGAGCCGCGACGCGTTCGTGTATTCGCGACAGTGTCAAAAAGCAGCGGATCGAGCTGCGCATGTTCGATCAGGCTCAGACTGAAATCGAAGGCGGCATGGAGGAGAGCGCATACCGTGCTTTCCTTACCTCAGACATTTACCTGGAATACGTGCGCTCCGGCGGCGAAACTCCCGGCCACGCCCACCCACATGGCGCCCTGGCTGGTCTGGAGCTTGTGTGCGGTTACCTGCCTCCTCTAATCGAGGACAAGGAATGGAGCTGCGGCGAGCTGAAGGCCAAAGCACTGGCGGCTGTGGTTGGGCTTTCTGCCGAGACACTACGCGCCACCATGACTTTGCGCACCGCAGACTGCAGGTAAAAATAAATAAATGTGTACTGTACATGTATAAATAGTAAATATGCACGAATACCAAAAAAGATTATACTTAAAATGTGATATGTAGGACACATTATTGCTTATACACGGAACGATTACTGGATTAGGAACACCCGGTTAATAAGGGGGCACTCCACCTTTTTGATTAAGTACACCACTCATATAAACTGGGGAACAGTCTACATACTCAAGCTGACCCATGACCATGGCAGCAGTTCTATGACTTTGCCTCTCTAGATCCATTTACCCTTAGCTGCAAATTATTACCTTATCTTCTGTGACAGTGTCTAAAGTATGAGGTAAGAACAAGCACTAGTGCATTTTAATAGAAGTCAACATGGCTAGATTGATTATACATCAGAGTAGATATATCAGAGCCAAAAATGTATCACTCTTATTTTTTTATATTTCTGCCACAGTGAGTCTCTAGCATTATGTTCTGGCACGTCTTATGTCAGATGCCCTCCCTGACACAACCTTCACTATTTCAAAATTTCGTGTCTTCAATTCACATTGCATGCATGTCTGTGGGGGAACCGGAGTGCCCAGAAGAAAACCCACTCAAATGCGGGGAGAACATGCAAACTCCACAAATAAATTTTCCAGGTCGCCCCAGTCGGAGATAGAACTCGTGTCCTTGTTGCTGTGAGGCGACAGCAATCCCAAAGGAGCATTACAGAAATAAAACATAGAATTTAATCATGAAGTTTAACTAAGATTACTTTTTATCCATAATTAGCAAGCTGGATGGCATCAGTGGCACGAAAAAACTCCCTGAGAGAGAAAGAAACTTTAATAGGAACTAGATGAAGAGGGGAATTACGTCATCATTTGGGTGGTTTAGATTAATAGATTATCAATCTGGAAAAAAGTCTGTGAATGACTCTAGGGTAGATCAGTTGGGTGCATGAGACGAGGTCAGGATCAGCGCTCTTTCATTGGTAGTGTGTGTACTTCAACAAAAAAGGGACATAAGAGACAATACTTAAATATCATACTCCTGATATTCAATGCATAATTTATTGATGCATAAAGCAAATAAATATGATATGATATGAAGGAAACAAAATGTGGACTCCTTACCATGACTTTGTAAATAATCAATGCAGAAAATTTTATTCCTTTTCTTTGGTTAGGCAGGATATTAACCAGTCCACCAGAAGTCACCATAAGTCAAGGTGGCTAGAATTTTTGCATAAAACGGCTTTAAAATCATCTAAGACACGAAAAAAAGTCCATCTGCCTCCACTTACCAGTACAAGACAATTCCTGGATAAATAAAAAAACATCAAGGATATGAAATTAAAATCAGAGAATATGTGGCAAAACATCATAACGATTAAAACACAAGTCCATCTGCTTCGACTTAGCACTCCGAGACGTTTCAGTGATCTGCCCTGGACGACTTAAAAACATTCATGGATGTGAAATTATGGCACTCTCTTGAACGCAGCCATCTGGTGGTCTGCTATGCGCTTTCTTTTTTTTTTTTTTTTGAAGTCAAACTTTGTGGTTTTGAGCCCAAACCCGATACTCTGCACTCTTTTGCTGTGGTATGTATGTATGTACACTAATGTTTAGGGACAGACTATCACTCTGCACTCATTAGTTATGCAGCTGAAGTGCTTTAGACTGATGTTTGTGTGTCTGAATATGCGCCTGTGTCTGGTTTTCTCTCTCGCTCAGTCTTTCAGATCTCGTCCTCTCTCACACACACACACACACTCACACACTCGAGCTGCAGAAGGAAGATATTTTAGTTTTGGTCCAAGATGAAAGATAAGAAGTTTTCAAG
>JAOUQV010000010.1:1905039-1916776 GCA_028565295.1 Aspidoras spilotus | reverse complement strand
CACACACTCACACACTCGAGCTGCAGAAGGAAGATATTTTAGTTTTGGTCCAAGATGAAAGATAAGAAGTTTTCAAGGAAGCCTTTGTGTTTTGTTCCACAGACATTTCCAAACGCAGCTGCGCCGAACTGACACCGAGCTCAGCGTTTAAAAAAAATAATAATAAAGAAAGAACTCTGGGTTTTTCTGCATGATTTTCAATCAAAGTCTGGTTTTAATAGCACTGACCGAGCTGGTCTTAGTACATCCACACAATAAAGGCGAGAGACATCTGGAAACAATTACTTCGCAATGCACTTGAAGTTTTTTTTTCCCCGGTCCTTTGTTGTGTCTTAAAGACAGATCGCGCAAGTAAACAGAATGCGGCCGCTCTTTTTCTGGATTTGAAAAAAGTGGGCAGATGAAAAGAGCTTAAGCAAGAAGCATGACCAAATGCTTCCAAATTCTGCATATGTGTGTGTGTGTGTGTGTGGAGCTACCAGCACATAGACAGTTTAAAGTGTGTGTGTCTCAGTGGAGACAAAGTGTCCTGCTGCTGCTGTTATGAGGAGGACGGGGTGTCGCTGATATAAGGGCATCTCTGCTTCTTCCTGCTGGTGTTTTCACTGAGAAAGAGGGCTAGAAAATGTATAAGAGAGAGAAGGACTAGAGTGCACATCCCTCCTCTTTCCCCACGGCCTGTGCCAACTCTATGTGTGATGGAGTTTTTATCTGACACATGTGGAACTAATTTCAGAACCCCCCTCTCCACCCCCTCACCAACACAACCGGACCCACCCCCACTCCCTTTTCTAAAAGGCTCCTTCTCTCTTAGAATCCTGTATCTCACTGTTTTTTGGTTTGGCCTTTATCTCTTTATAAAAAATCTTTCTGATCAAGACTAAGCCAGAGAAAGAGAGAGAGAGAGAGAGAGAGGGAGACTGAGTGTAAGAGGGAGGGAGAGAGAGGGAGAGAAGGTCCAGCTGAGTGTGTCCACAGTAGAGTACTAGGTCAAGCTTGAGCTTATGGCTTTAGTCATGCTGTGCCTCTCTTTCTCTTTTTGTACTTTCTTGTCTCTCTCTTCCAATCTCCTTTTTCCACACATGACCCTGTATAGTAAGCATTTCTCATAAAGCTCAGCGTGCTCTCTCTCTCTGTCTCTTTCTCTCTCGCTCTCTCTCCGGTTCCCTTCCCTCTCTCTGCCAGGAAAGAAGGAATGCAGTACACACAGCAGGAGAGAAGAGAAAGACAAAAAGTTGAGAGAGAGACATACAGAAATAGGTACATACATACATAGAGAGAGAGAGAGAGAGAGAATAAAGCAGGGGTAAAAAGAGGAGGGAGAGAAAGCAAAGCGATGGAATAGAAGATTGCGGGCAACTTTTTTTGATCCAAACCAAACAGTGAGGTGCGGGAAGTGGTTGCTGGTTGTTGACATACTCAGAACAAGATACAGAGAGTGGTGATCATGAAGATGTGTGATAAAGACATCCATATTAGGGTCGTGTGTAGTGTTTGATTATTCCAGTATCCTGGAATTATCATTAAAGCATTAACGCATGCTACAGTATGTACCAAAAGCGCCATCATACCAAGTATGTTTATATAAATCAGTGTTTCAGTCAAGACTACAAAAACTCAATTAATTTCCTTTCAGATTTCAATATAATGTTACCAGGCAGCATGGTGGCACAGAGGGTAGCTTACAGCAAGAAGGTCCCAGGTTCTATTAATGGGTTATATCATTTCTAGTTCATTTATTCTCCCCATGTCTGGTAGGGTTTCCTGCTTCAGCAGGGGTATTGAAAGTTTATGCACCGAAACATAAGTAGTTGATCTGTAATCCGCACATACAGCCTTGGTAAGACTGAACGACGGTTGTGTTCTTTAAGTTGTTTTGTTAAAAACTGTAATATCCTGGGTGTACACAGTATACTGACTTCCCATTGTGTTTGCAGGGCTCAGAAACGAGGAGACCCGGCCAGTCCTTACTTTGTAAACTCGGGTCATGTGGTGGCACCAGCCAGCAGTGCTAATGACAGTGAGGTGTCCAGCGATGCCACCACTGACGACTCCATGTCCATGACCGACAGCAGTGTGTAAGTGCTACATACCTCCAATAATCTCCTGATCCTTTTCCCCTAGTAGAATGGTTCATTTGGTGTAAATAATAAATTGTTCAGATAGATTTAGTTGAAGATAGACATTCACATCTTTATTGTGATAGGGAAGCACTTGCGATTAACAGGAATCAGTGTATGTTTGTAGTGGAGCTAGGTACAGGAAGTCAAAATAAGACAGGAATTTGATTTTGAGAATATCCAGGTCTGGTGTCTAGGAATTTGCAAGTTCTGACACTGCACCTCCGATATTATGCCAGATGACTACGGAAAACTAGTTAGTATAACAGTAATGAAGAGCATTACACGTGCGGCTGCGGTAAGTATAGTGATGACTCGGCATACGATAACTCTTAGGTACTTATAGGACAGACCATAAATCCAAAGTCAAATCTGGGAAAATTGTAATGCTGGATGGAATTCCTTGGAAACCCTTATAGCAGCAGGGAATATTTAGTGCTGCTCAATTTCCTGCTGTTGTTCAGATGGATGATTTGGACGGCCTCACAGAATACAGTTAAAAAACCTCTCCTTTTGGTTTACGATATCTTTTTAATTACAGAACTTTGTGATGTTTTCCCAAACATCACTGTTTTTGTTTCTTTTCATTGCATCCTTTTGTTCCACTCGAAGCAGTTTAGTTTTTTTCTCATCATTATAACAAAGTTTCCTTCTTCTCAAATCTGCTCAGTAAAAATTAGCCATTAGCATTTAAGTCTGTCATTTAAGCGAGAGTAGGAGAAAAAAAGGAGGGGGCTTGGCATTGCTTGAAAGAAAGGCTTTACCCACACTGCACCGCTGCGGTTTCCCAGCAGCCTTAGCATGATGAGATCAAGTGTCAAAGCTCGTTTGGTCGGCAGGCGTAGACAAGCGCATAGACCTCATTCCTGAACCCGCAGACGACTCACCTGGGGTTCCCAATGTTAGGATTAAAATCACACTCCCTCACTGTGACCCCTAACCCCTTCTTCCGCACACACATGCATTTATATATACACACACAATCCAGCCTCCTCTCCTTTTTTTCAAAGGAGCATTACGTGGTTTCAGAGAGGATGAAAGGGCGAGCTGAATGGCGCTCTTGGCCCATTGTTTGGCTCCCAGATTTTCAGAATGGAGAAGAGGGTGTGGGGGTTGGGGCAGATTGTGAGAGAAACTCAGACTGCTTTGAAAATTAGTTGCCCGACTGAGTTGTTGGTGGGGGCATGCATGGCTTCCCCCTGAAGAGTGAAAGTGAGAAGGCTACTTTCATTCACGCCAACATAGCTGTGGTTTTTGAATAGCTTCAAATTATAGAGAGGTATACACAAGCTAGCCATATCGCTAATCCATCCTGTTTCTGTTAGTTTGCACACTTTAAAAGAGTACATTCAACGTTCTAATAACGTTCTAACAATCTCCAGCTGGTAACCCCTAATTAGAATGGTGTCATTTGCATAATGCTAATTAGAGGCCACTGGCTTTCATCTGCTCCATGAAGTAAATGCACGTCATAAAAGGAATTCTCCCAGAAATGTTAGCATAGCTAACAGCCGCACATGTAGCATGAGCTTGGCTAGCCAATTAGCTTTTCCTGATTGTTTCCAATTTTATTTTTTCTCTCAGTACTTTCTAGCAGGCGCAATTAGACTACATTTTATATTCATTCACTGAAGTACACGGAACGATCACTGGATTAGAAACACCTACCTACTGTAATAACGATTTGGTGCAAATTCTTGGCCATGCAGAGTTCGGGGAACAAAGTCCCATATTCCATCTGCAAATAGAACATGTCCTGTGCAGCAGCTCAGTAAGTTTACCCCGCTAGTTCGGCACGCACCTTTTGGATAAGTTTGGATAGACGGTGTGTGACCTTCGACTGGATGTTTGTGGATGGTTCCTCTGCTCCCAGTTCACACATGTTACCATGTTACGGGAACGAATCACAAGTGCAACTGTTACTTGTTGTGGTACTAATACTTGTACCACACGTCTGGGATCAAACTATGTCTCTGCAGTCAACGTCAACTGCCAAGTTCTTCACAGAAGGCTCGAGAGATTGGAACAGTCTCTTTGGTTGATGTATGAACTAAGTGATATCTAAGCACAAATTTGCATCACAGATTAAGAGATACACATCAAGCAAATTCAGGGTTAGAGGTGATTTCATCCCATTCTTTTATCCCCTTTATGGACGTACTTGGACTCTGGGGAATGCAGCAGCGGCAACTTCAAACATTAGCTTATCTTACAAACTGAGCTTTTGATGTTGCTGAGATCAGAAAAGCCGCAAGATGCTGTTGCCAAATGAAGATGGCAGGGAACGTATATGTGCATGAGTGTGAGATTTCAAAGCAAATGCAGAGAGCGTGAAAAGGACAGAGAGAAAGAAAGTGATGTTCAGAATAAGTCATGCTCCATAGACGTCAGATGTAAATACCTGAACACTGGTTTACTAAAATGCACTCAGATGCGAGCAAAATCAAAACGGTTTGTTAACAGGTTAGCTCAGAGAGAGATAATCGCCAAGCTTCCCCTTCACGTCTTATCAGTGTTCAAATGGTTAAAAGTATCCCTCTCCAGAGCAGAGTAGATCTTCCAAGTGAGCTTATCAGCATCGATATTAAGTCTCTCTGTGTGTTTTTAGGATTAGCAATCGGAAAGAGACCCCCCTGCTGGGCAGCTCTGTGATTGCTAACGGTGCGCTCTGGCCTTTGATGGCTCTCTCATGCCCTCAGTAGGGGGTGAAGGCTGATGTTGACGTAAGGCAGTAAATGATGGCCCTCAGGGACCCATCTAAAATCATTAAGGAGATGTGTGTTGTGTTGCTCTTGCCCTAAATGTTCTAGAAACTGAAATGTGGTAGAATGTGGGGTTCAGTAAAAGCAACGGTTACTGGATCTACTCTCAGGGGAGAAGGCTGTGGTATGTGCTCTTCAAAGCAAAAATACTTCAGTAATAAAACATAATGGGTCAGCAAGTCACTTACAAACCAAACAAGCCTTGCTTTTGTGTTCTGTAGAATTGAAATTTTTTAGTTTTAAGTCTGAAAATTGGTGTATTGTGGTCTTATTATTGTTTTTTTTTAACAGGGATGGGATCCCACCTTACAAGCTGGGCACGAAGAAACAGCTACAGCGGGAGATGCACCGGAGCGTCAAGATCAATGGACAAGTTTCGCTTCCCCACTTTCCTGTAAGGTTCTTTTCCTCCTTCTTTCGCTCTTTTCTCTAAAAATCAGTGACAGCTGGGTGCTCTCCCCCAAGTGGGAGCCATGTTTTTATTTCTCCTAGCTCGAGTTTTGACAGAATATTATATTCTTCCACTCATTTTCATATAAAAGGCTACAAATGAAAGCCTGCATTAGCATATGCATCCCCCCTCCCCCCTGGTGTTTCTCCATAGAAATATCGCGGCTCGCATCCCTGCTGCTGTTTGAAAAAAGATAAAGGTTCGGTTCGGATTTTCAAATCGGATTCAGGTTCCAGCTGAAGCAAGGGAAGAATGGGCAGGGCGGGGCACAGGGGTCAAGTGGTCAGGATCTGGAAGTGAGAGAAGGAGTTGATTCTCAGGACCCTTTGATCAGAGGCTGAATACCGGCAGGCAGCTTGTGTGGCTTCTTTGGTGACAACCTCCAGCCGAGAACAGACCCCCCCCCCTTCCTTCTGCACTGTGTGTATTTTTGTCACAGTAAACCTCCCCCTCTTTCCACACCTTCACCACCTCTCTCCTCTCTCTGATCTCCCCATGCTGTGGAGCTCAGCAGGGTAGGTTTGGTAGCAGGAGCTTATGGGGGGGGGGGGTTCTAGGTTGTTGTTTTAGAGACTTCTTTTTGAGTTTGGGGATGAGTGTTCACAAAGGTCGTATGTTGTAGTTGCAACTCTTTAAAAAAACTTTCCTAACCCTAAAACGTTTGTGCATTTAAGAACAGAAAATGTATTGAAAACAACTATTCAAAACTATTTTTTGAGATGGAACATATGTGCTGATGTGGCTTATTTACAGTCCGGAAATACTTCTCTTTCTAATCTCTTACAGCCCTCTCTCTCCATCTCTCTCTCTCTCTTCCACTCTCTCTTTCTCAGCCCTCTTCCTGGCTTTCTCTCCTCTTTTAATTTTGTCCCCCCTGCTCTTTTTCTGTCTATCTGGCTTTTATTCTGGGATTTAAAAGCCTGTGTCACCCCCACACCCTTCTTCACCCCCACCCCTTATGTGTGTTTGATGTTTGACAAGGGTTCTTTGAAGCTAGCTGACTTCAGAGCCTCCATGCTGATGGCATGGGTGGTGGGTGTGTTCGCGCATGTGCGTGTGTGTGTGTGTTGGTCTAACTCTCTTGCCCAAGGCTGGCAGTACTTCTGGTAGATGGTTGCGAAGGGAGGAAGAGGAGAAGGCAGAGATGGAGTGTATTTGAGGATTTGGGGTCAGGTCTATAGATGGAAATATATAGAAGTTTATAATCACACGGAACATCACTGGATTAGGAACACCTGACCGATAAAGGGTTGCTCCTCCTTTTTGATTAATATCAGCACTCCAGAAAAAAAATCTTCTATATGCAAGTCAGCCAAAACCCTCTGCAGCAGCTCTGCCAATTTCCCTCGCTAAATTGGCGCTCACCTCTGTTAAACACTGACACCACACCTACGGGCTTAAGTTTTTTGTCCACAGTCAAAGTGGCTTCGTTTACCCATAGTGGATAATTGTTGCCTTTTGCTGAAAAGGGGACAGTTCAATACCATATATAAGAGCTGACTGTGACATGTAACAATCAACTGGGTGCACTTTATCAGTGACCTCATGCCACCTGCTAGGTGTTCCTTATTCATTGATCGCTGGTTCATTTTAAGACCGTACGCTCGTGTGTGAACCTTTGCACACAAAGGCAAGCCATAATAATGTGCGGACAATCTTAATTTTGAAGACAAATGCTTATTTTCTGTCATGATTTATTTTCTCAACATGTTGTTTCTGTATAGTATCTTACATTTCATTGTGCTTCACCCGTAGAGGACGCAGCGATTACCGAGAGAGATGGCTCCAGTGAAGCCGTCCACATTTGCAGCGGAGCTAATCGCGCGTCTGGAGAAACTGAAGCGCGAGCAGGACACACTCAGCTCTCTAGAGGAAAGGTTGCAGCAAATACAGGAGGTTAGTAACAACACGGATATTCCAGTGTGGCTGGTATCCATTTTATTAGACAATTAGTCTGGAATCTGTTTCATTATACACGTGATCAAATGTTCTACATCTCTGAATTCTTGGTCCACAGCCGCACCTAATCACACTCAATTATCACTAGATGAAAAGCCTCTATTGAGGCAGGACCTCAGGGCAGCTCTTCTCCTAAGTGCCTAACCCTTTCAACCTCCTAAACCATGTGGCCCCCGAACTTTGAACTGTGTGACCTTTTGGCACCTTATTGGCCTTGTTATTTGTGCCTTTGGTACTAGCTAAAATTGTGTGCTTTATATTTTTATAGGTTTTGTATTTGCTGATTGTCTCTGATAGGCATTACAGGTCTGATCATTTATTAAAGTAATGATATAGTATTTGTTTAAAATAAACAAAAATGTAAAATCTGAGGATTATACTGTATATATATAGTAAGTCATATAATTGCTACAAGGAGAGTCATTTGAAAAAGGCCATGAGCAGTAAAATATAATTAATAACATATGTCTTTACTAAATACACATTTAGCACGCTTAAGTTGTTCTTTGTTCATTCTATCAGAAAGATCAATATTGTAAATGTGCATGTGTGTGTGTGTGTGTAGGAAGAAGAACGAGATGACACTGAATTACCTGCAGTCGTCCCACAGCATCCTCCCACCTCTCTTAGCCTACTCTCCTCTGGATTGTGCGATGAAGATCCTCAGGCCATCCTTGACGAGCACCTCTCCAGGGTCTTAAAGACTCCCGGGTGCCAGTCTCCTGGCATACATGGCTACTCACCTCGTTCCCGTTCCCCTGATCATCAACACCAACAGGGCTCCTCCCCTAATCTCTTACCTAGCATGCACTGTTCTGTACCATCCAAAATGTCCACGGCTTCCCAGCCCTCCACCAAGCACATCCATCACCACTACATCCACCACCACCACTCTGCTGCACCTAGGAGCAGGGAAGAGATGGAAGCTGAGGCAGCACACAGAGTGGCACAATGTCTAGGCTCTTCCGGGTCGGATTACTGCTACCAGCGGTGCCACAACTCTTCCGAACTTCAACCAGGGTAAGTTTAAACATCTGATGGATAAGAAAATGTAGAAAATGAACTGGAATGCAGACATATCTTTTGTGAATCTCCCATGCCTGATTTTCTTTTGCTCTTGTCTAGGCGTATCAGCACATTGTCCAAGCGTCCCAGTAATATTAGTGATGGAATGAGTGGTTGTAAGTCGAGCGAAGATGAAAGCTGCTCACCTCTTCTCTCTAGAGATGGTATGGTCCGATCTCACAATGTCTGGCAGTGGATCTTGGAAAGTGAGAGGCAGAACAGGCACAAACCTCACAGGTGAGTCACATGTGCACCCATAAAGCACAAAGCACAGAACTAAATTGGTATGTCTTAACATTTAGAATGAAAATTAAAAACCAGATCTTCTGAACAGTTCTCCAGGCTTGAAGAAAACACACCCAAGTGATTCATCTTCTAAGGCTCCCTTATGGGGTGGCGGAGGAGTAGGTGGTCATGCTCAAAGACACCATCCAGGTCACCCGTTTGTCCAGGATCCTACTATGCCACCTTTGTCTCCACCAAACACTCTCACCCAGCTGGAAGAAGCTTGTCGTAGACTGGAAGAAGCATCCAAACCAGTTAAACAAAGGTACAGGTTTCTTAAGGATTTATTTCACAGCATCATCAGCGACAATAAAACGTTGGAACTGTTTTCTGCCTGATCAATACACTTTCTAACAATTCTAACTCAGCCTCATGCTGACACTTTCTTGAAAAGTCATCCAACACACACAACTAAATAAGTTTACTGAAAAAGTTTGTTTCTTTGTCATTTTGTATTCTAACACGTACCTCCATCTCTTAAACCCACAGACATTCAACATCCAGCCTTCAGAGAGACAGAGCACATCCATCACTTTTCTCCAACAGCAGCTCGCCTTTCATCAACCCTGCCCTGCAGATGGACGAGTATGTGTATTCCTGTTATTTTCTTTTTATTTTATTATTAAGTAGACACACAATATTATTTTAAAGTTAATCAATCCCTATAATATTTTGCCTCAGTGTTCCGTGGTGATGTTTGATGTCCAGCCACAGCCACCTTACAGCCCGAATGTACACACATACACACACACAAACACTCTCTTCTAATCTTTAATTGGCTGACCTTTACCCAGCCAGCTGTCTCAGGGTGAAATAACTCCATCCAAAGTGGTGCAAACAAAGCCCTGGAAGTGAATGAAAAGCTTCACAGCTCTTTTGGGGGCTTGCCCTTTGGCCACCCCTGCAACACATGTTGGTCCAGACCAGTCCTTTGAGCTCGCCACTGCACCACTGTGCACAGGTTGAGCTGGACTATCATGTTAGGATTGCGGGGGAGGGAGGAGAAAGGCAGATCCGAAAGTCTGTCAAGGTCTCCTAGGCAGAGTTCAGATTAGTGAAAAGCCCAGACGCTGACACAAAAGCCCATCATCCATCAAATTCAGGAGGGCCCTCACAGAGCAGTCTCATGCTGCATAACTACCTCAGACGCAAACCTAATCACATGTTACGCTCGAGGAAAAAGCCTCCTATGCTGGCTTGGCTTTGCTCATCATCCTCACATTTTCACAAGAGAAAACCCAACTCAGCATAAAGGATTGCTTGTGTGGGATATGTGAGTTTGAACCAAAATGATTCGCACTTTGGATGTAGACTTTCAACAACTTTACCTCCCAGAAAAGACAAATACAATTTTTTCAACTTAATCTCACTGATTTTCAATACACTTCGTCCTTTCTTAACAAGGTTTAGTTTGGTTTTACTAAGAAATGTGCAATAGCCATTGCCAGAACTCGGTATTAGCCATGCATTATAGAGAGAGAGAGAAAGACAGAGAGAGAGACACTTTTGCCTATACACAGTTTCATTGATGCTCTTCCGTAAGAATTAGCCAAAGTTAGTACAAAAAATCTCTAAATACAGTTTATTCCTGAAAAACTGGCCAATAGCAGTGCAGCGTTTTTCCTAAAGATAATACCCACAATGTATTTCTTATAGGGCATGCCTACAAGTTGTCACAAATAGTGGTAACTTTCTTTTTCACCCAGAGGTATCACTTTATCGACATCAGTGTGGAAAGGGCATATCCGTGGGGTCGGTGTCAGTTCAGAGAAGTGGGTAGACCAAATGGTTGCCAGTTTGATCCTCAGTCATAGCTGAAGTTCCTCTGAGCATTATACCTAAAAGGTTGCCCTGGTCCTCAGTCTGCCCACTTCTCTGGCTATCTGTGTGCTATGATTACCTCAGTTGGGTTAAAGGCACAGAATGATTTTTCTACAGGGATCAATGTTTAGTATTATTAGGCTTAATTACAGATATCAGTGTCATCTCTAGATATTTAACCCATCTGTTATTTTCTTACAGCTGGAAGGAGCAGCGACGGCTGAGTTCTGGACACTCCAGTGCCCACCCTGGCACTGAGCTGGTGGTCACTTACTTCTTCTGCGGAGAAGAAATCCCTTACCGCAGACTCATGAAGACACACAGCCTCACTCTCGGCCATTTCAAAGAGCAGCTCCGCAAGAAAGGCAACTATAGGTAAATGTGCTTTTTTTAACAGATGCCTATTCGATTGGTATCCACAGATATGAAAAAAACAAACCTCTGTAATTAAGATGAGGTGTCTAAGATGAAAAGGACATCAGAATGAAAAGCGTGGGTAGGGCTGAAGGGGAAGGTTGTGTTGCCTGCATGCATTTGGTCATGTCAGCCCCCGATTCCCACGCTAAGGCATTCTTAATAAGTGCGGCTTTGCGGCCAGAGTCCTATTATTTTCTGCCCACTGAGCTGCTGCTTTGGACAGGCTCTCAGATTCCCTCAGGATTACATCAGATGCAAGCCCTTCATAAACGCACAGTTTCAGCATCTTTAGAGGTCCCAGTATTTCTTTGTACTTGGATGCTAAACCCAATATCAAACAGAGGCTAATACATGTCTAGACAATGTCTGAAAGTGATTTAAACACAGGATTTTGTATTTAAACATTTTACCTAACACAGACAACATTAATGGTATGCAATAACCACTTAATCAGGACTACTACACAGCACTGAATGATCACTGGATTAGGAACAGCAGACTAATAACTGGTTGGTTCATATTTTTGAATTCCAGCATGCATTCAGCATCACAAACCAACCCATGCCTACTGCAACAGATCTGCCAGTTCATCTCAACAGTTTGATGTGCACCTCGGATCTATTACATGTGGCCAGCCAAATTGTGACCTTCAGTTGGATGATTGTTGATGGTTAATGTTGCATTTGCTGCCAAGTCAGTGCTGATTTAGACCTAACTAGCAATTAGAGCACTTAATCGGTAATTAAGTTGCCTGCAAGGTGTTCCTAATCCAGTAGTATTTTAGTTTATATTTATATTTCCTGTGCAAATAAAAATTCAGATCAAGTTAGATCAAAAAAGTCAAATCAAAGTGCACT
>JAOUQV010000010.1:1730316-1740338 GCA_028565295.1 Aspidoras spilotus | reverse complement strand
ATGATATGAGACTTGTGTAAGAGTATGACCATGTTCCTGTCATTAGAATAGACACTGGTGCTGAGAATGACGTTAAACAATAAATAAATAAATTAATACATAAAAAACTCTTTTAGATTTGATCTATTAATTGTGGGATTTTTTGTTTTTATTTTGCTTTCGCAAATGGATTGTTTATAATGTAATAATTTGTTTCATTGTCTGTTTAATGACTCTGTAATTGAAAGTTTTTGTTCTGGACTTTTTAATTCATGTCCACCTCTTTGTCATTGTTACAAGTATAATTTCTGTCTTTTCTGCATCTGCTATTTTTCTCCCTGTCAAAGACACCCTATGTGTGGCATCTATTTTCAGCCTCCTCAGTTGGAGGCTGCCAAATGTGTTTGTTTGGCCTCTGTTCAGCCGCAAACCCCAAGGCCAGTGTTGGAAGTAGGCCCTGGGTTCCCAGCAGTGCCTCTGCTGCCAAGAATTCAGGCCACTTTAGGATTTTTAGAATGATCTAGAATTTCAAGTGGTGAGATAACTTGAGCTTGGGCTTCATGACTCACTTCCTTGTTATACTCCTTGCCACAACTCCATCACAAGCCCCTTTGGATCTTGCGTTGATCTGTCATTTGGGCCTCATGTTTCAGCTTTGTTGTATGTATCATAGTCCACCTGCTCATTATATTTTTTTGGAGCTCCATCATAGGTTCTGTGAAGCCGTATGTTGTTGGTCTTTCATGGGTTCAGTGGTCTAGCTTTGATTTAAGCCTCCTAATGCAGCTTGTGGTCTCATGGCTTGTTCAATCATGGGCTCCTTAGCACAGTACTACTTTCAGATCCTTGATGGTTCATTTTGATATTAGAGCTTTTGGCATAGCTAGATCATGAGCTCTTTGGGCCATATATATAGCTCATAAATAGGTCTAGTAGTGTGAGCTCAATTAGGCCTATTTGTGAAGTTCTATTGTAATCTTTATGGTTCATATGTGCATTGGCTCTCTTGTTGCAGTGCCATTTTAGGACTCATGGCCAATTTGTAGATGCACACACTATAATAGCAGTGGTCTCGCTTTGCACTGAGCCTCTTAATACAATTCCATTGCAAGTTTTATCAATCACCTTCATATTAGGCCTCCAGAAACAACTTCATCATGGACTTATGGAAACATATTGGGTTTCTTGAAACATTGAAATGCAGATGGTTTATCTCTACATTCCGCCTCCTGACATAGCTATGGACGCCATGGTCCAGTTCAGAATAAAGCCTTCTGGTGCAGTTCTAATGTGGGCCCTGTGGTATTTGCTGTGGTTTCCAGTGCACAGCTGCACTCCTCTTGGCCTGGCATTTTTACAACCTGCCAGAAGCTGTCTTGATTTGTGGCCTTACAGCTCGTTTGTTAAGAGTCATATAATCCTGAATTCTATGCAAGCTTAACTGAAGACAATGTTCTGGCATCTGTTAATAATGTTCTTGTTGTTTGTTTGTGTTACCTTTGGTTAAAGTCTCATTAAACACACTTTTTCCTTTATGTAGGATGTGAAAATTAATTGAAGATATTATTCCATATCTGCAATATTTTTGTATTGGCAGCTGCCCCATAACTGGCTGATTATATAACTGCATATATGAGAGGGTTCTTTGCATAACTACAGTTCCTTCACCTTGTGGAACAGTGCATTAAAGCAGCTTGTGGTGTCACTTGATGTTTTACCAGTAATTCGTCACATCTTAAAATGTAAACTTTGAAAGTTTTTCTATATGACATCAAATATCTAAGCATTAAAACTCTTTGCTAGTAGACCATATAGCAAACTAACACTGGTATATCGGTTTTAGATTGTGGAATTTAGGTCATGCGTTTGTTTTGCATGATTTATCTACCACCAGTTCTGTATTATCTAATAGATGCCTTTCAGTTGTCAAAAATGTTATTTTAACAAATTAAGGTCTACCTTAAATCCAGGGTGTTTGCATGATTTGAAGACTGAAATTCAATGTATCTATAACTAGACAGCCATTTTCAGACTAGCTCTACATCCTGTGTTACACATTCTTGATGTAAAGGAGCAACTGCAGCCATCAACACCCAACATTCTCTGGAATTTCTCACCATGTTAGTGCTGCACCATTGCGCATGAGACACTTCCACTGGTGTTGGCTTTCTGTTTTACCTCATGGCAAGTCTGGGTCACTGGGTCACGATGGCAGTTGAAACCTGTATGTGTGTGTTTTTTTTTTCCCTTGGGCTTTGAAAAGCACAGGTCACTGGCAAGCATCCCGGGGTTTTCTTGGCTTATCACTGTTCTCATGTCTGCAAGATCAGCGTTATGTTAGAGCAGTCTTGTAATGGATATGGTAGTAGGAGAAGTGCAACACTGTTGTCACATTGATAGGACATGTGAATGTCCTGGTGTCTGCAAAATGTCTGTGCCTTTAAAGTTTAAGTCTTGGCAGTTATATATTGAACCTTTTGTATTTTTACATGACTTATCTGATATATTTTGTTAATGATGTTTATTTTTACAAATGGTGTATTAATAAGTAAGTATAGAATTTATAGAATTTTAAGCTAAATAGAGTTTACCTTTCCAAACGTTATACATATTACAGAATAGAATGCATTACAGATGAAGGTGTCTGTGTTTTGCCTCAAAGTCAAAGTCTCCAGAAATGTGTTAGGTTTGTTAGGATGCTCTGTAAATCTTATCTTACAGATAATTTATTATGCTACTGCACACACTGTTTATGGATAAAATACACACAATATTGACTTACCTAGTTTGTTATTGATATTCTTGATATTCTTAGTTTTAAAAGAAGTTAAACACACACAAATACAGTGTGTGCATACATTTACAGTATTGTATATGTAATATACAGGGTGGGCCATATACAGGTATGAATACATACAAACATTTTATTCCTGACCACTAAAGTTGGCCCGCAGTTTTTTAAAGAGGTGCATTCGTAAAACATTTCTGCCATCTCAAAGTCCAAAACAAAATAATTGGAAAGTTCTAAATGTCTCCTATTACCATGTACATTTACTTGAATAGAATATTTTCTTGATAATTTAACAAATATTAACTTTACCCAAGTTTAGTCTTGTTTTTGTTCTCACTTTCCATAGCACAGACCTAACAGCATTCTACCTGCTAAATAAATCATTAACCTGTGTAGTTACCAAGCTTAAGCTCTCTGTGCTCATATGTTTCAGTTCACTGTCCTCACTGAAGATACTGTTTAAAACAGATTAAAATAGACAGAAATTATACAGTGTTTAAGGAATTATAAGGCAGTTTGATTTTTTAGTTAAATAGTTGCTCTTTTCCCAGCTGCACTTCAAATTTTGAGGTGCTGCGAAAATTGGTAAAACTATGATTTAAATGAAAGAAGAGCAGCCTGCAGGGATTCACATTTTGTTGTTTGAGGGTCCAAGAGTTTGTACAAATTATAAAGAACCGGTTTTGACCTAAATAAGAATGTATTAATGAACAGAGAAGTTCAAGGAAGGTCAAACAAATTTCCGTCATGAAAAAGGAGTCGGATGCTTGTCCATGTCAGGTGCATTCGTGACTTGCAGCTCGGCCAAAACCATTTTATTTATTAAAAATGGGAAAATGAAATCTTGTTGACTGATGCATATAAATGTATTTCAAAGCAGGGTGATTATGTTGCAACATTGAAATTAGATTTAAAATAAATTTGGCAACCAGAGTATGGATCAATTTTTACTGACCCGTGAAATTCTTTCAGCACCCTACACTAGTGAACAGAACCCAACTACAGGATTTTTAATATGCTACATTTGTTGTTCCTCATAAACACCATTGAAAATATCTTGCTATTGGTGCACCATACCACACAACCTCAATATAAGACCACACAACACACATACATTTATTATAAGAAATGTTATGTGTGCTCTGGATATTCGAGTCTGTAAGATGAATAGGGTGTGGTTTTAGACATACAGTATATGAGATATGAGTCTAGTTCTATATGGTAGCCCTAATGAATTGATAGAGACCCAGAGGCTGATTTAATGACAAGTGTTCTTGTAAGCAAGCCACCAACACAGCAAACAGGCATTCATAACACGAAGCCTGGAGTAAAATGGAGTTAAAAAAAAAAAAGAATATAAAAAGCAGCTGGAGAACATTTGCACTAAGTGTTTTCATGTGCGATTTTGTAGTCATGTCCAAAAGCATAATGGAGAGCATCCAACACACTCACAAAATCCCACCGGGAACTGTTATAGTGCCAAATAATGAACCGTAGCAGGTTCATAACACTCATTACACGTTGGTGCTTAAATACTACCTGCATTACATACAGTACATATGGCAAGGGTGGCCAAATGTTTTGTACTGAGAAAATACAGAAAAATATACAAAGAGCCAGGTCACTCCCTATAGTGTGGATATATGTGCAGTATTTGTGCAAACTATACAAACATACACCTTGATTAAAGTGAAGTATAAGTTTTTCCATTGCATCTGTAAGTTTTTGAACACCCTTCTGTCTTTCATTTCATTGGCTGTGCCTGCGGCTAGTGTTAAAACAAAGAATTGCCATTCGGTTTAGTAATTTTCAGTATGGGGCATATTCTAGTATGTTTTTGTTGTTTATTTAGTTGTATATAGGCCACAGTTTGGACTCTCCTGGTATATGGGCATAGGGGTGTGGTGTTGTGACCTCTAACAAGACCACACTCCTATACAGAATATTGTTTTTGAATACAAGCATAATATTAATGTGTTATTTTAGAGTAAAATATTGCAGTAACTAATGCTTTTTTCCTTCCTAATTTTAGTTCTCTGTGCAAAGAACTTGTCAAAGAAGGACTTCTTCAGTAAGTAACCAGTTTATATATTCTGCTATCACTCAGTAGTCACTAGTAACAGAGAAAGAGAATAATCAGAGAAATGACAAATGTAATCATCATAGACATGAAGCATATAGAGCATTTCAACAGAACTGATAAAAACAGAGATAAATTCAAGCAAAGATTTCATGACACACTGGGCCAAAGAGATCTGGAATGATTTTAAACAATATGTACAATATCATGTTATGTCATCAATCTATCATCACTACCTGATGGTTGAATGTACACATGCTCAATGGGATAGGGATAAGATGACGGAGCTTCCCAGTCTCATATCAGCTATAAGGGCAATTTTGTGCACTAATTAGCCTACTATTTTTTTTACTATGGGAGGAAACCGGAGTGCCTGGAGGGAAAAATTTAAAACTTCATATAGAAGGGTCCCAAGATGCTCCACCCCATGACATTCTTGCTGTGAATGGATTCATGATGTCATTGGAAGTCTGATGAGTTGAGGACAGCATAGCATTTGTGGCTCACAGCTTAACCTAAAGCATTTTTATTAAAGGAATACGGAAGCTTGTTGCCAGATGGACAAAGTGTGTTGACAAGCACGGACATTATTTTAAAAGTTTATGTATTTGTTTTTTTCTTAAATGTTGATTAAAATAGATTCCACACCCAGAAAGTGGATACTGTCTTTTTTTACTCGTATCGTCGTACCTCGTATCCTCAACCGATTATTGAAAAGGTACTGTAAAATGGTGTTGTCTGGTATCCACAAACTTTCAACCATAGTGTACATTGTTTAAATTATATTGTTAATTTGGTTTTGTTTAAGCTTGTAAAGAGGATCAATTTTATTATCATGTCCTGCTTCTAAGCACAAATCTACTGCAGCTTAGTGAATTTCCTTAATGTGGTTAAACATCTGTCCCGTAATGTTACAAATGCATGGTGAAGCTTTGTTGATGTTCACAGTGTGTGACAAGTCTGTTTTTTATTACCGAAAAAAAAAACTGGATGGATGCAGAATGAGACTTTTTGTTAATTTCATAAGCCTTCAGAGCTGAAAGGCAATATTTAAAAAGCGTGTTTATTTTGACTATTGGTCGATGTTTTGACTGAGTGACTACTTGGGCAACAGAAACACATGAATTCTTGATGAATGCTTAACTTTTTCCTGAATTACTGAACCCACATCCCATTCAACATTTTTACTGTAGTCTTTGTTATCACATGCACAATTACATAAACACTACGAGAGTGGGAATTGCCAGCATGGCATATGTCACTAAACAAGTCTGACCTGTACAGAGTTAAACATGGTTCTTGCCAAAACCACATTAGGAACACACAAGTAAAAGTTATGCCCATTAGTGTTTCTCATCAAGATAGTTCTCACTTTCGAGTCGGAAAGAATCTGAATAATGTGGACAGAGTTCATGCATCTACTTATTACGAAAATGTACCAACAATGATGGTTGAAAATGTTTTTAGAATTTTATAGATATTGACTAGAAAAGCGGCACGGTGGCGCAGTGGATAGTGCTGTGGCCTCACAGCAAAAGGACCCGGGTTCGATCCCCGGGTGGGTCGACCTGGGAATTTCTGTGAGGAGTTTGCATGTTCTCTCCGTGTTTTCTCTGGGTGCTCCGTTTTCCTCTCACAGGCCAAATATATGCATGTTAAGTAAATTGGAAAATGCTAAATTGTCATTCTATATTGGAGAAGTTAAATTGTCCGGTCCTAAGCCCAAAAAAGGTAAGGGTTGCGTCAGAAAGGGCATCCGGTGTAAAACATGTGCCACATCCTAATGCGAGGAACTCGCTGTGGCGACCCCTGGTGACAGGGAAAAAGCCGAAAGATGAAAAAAAATAGATATTGACTAGAAGTTGGATATGATCATCTTATTGTCATACTAAAAGAACCAAATCAAGCACATAAGACGCAAAGTTGAGACTCTGTCCTTTATTTATCGGTGATGATAATGATCCAGTATAACATATGTAAACTGCCTTCAGCTTATACTTAATTCCTACTAGCTTATAATTAGTACTCATTAATGAGACCTCTGCATAAGCCTGGATCATTTTTAGCCCTTTCCTCCATATAAAAGTGCTTCCACTCTCATATTTTGGTGGGTTTCCTCCCTGCTAAACCGCTGACTTCATGTTTTGCCAAACCATTTTTTACATTAAAGTCAGAACTTAGAACCTATTCCAGAACCTTACCGTTATTTTTCATAGTACACATTATGTTTTATGTTATACACACACATCAAGAAGATCTATGCATGTTCTCTCTGTGTTTGCGTGGGGTTTTCTCTAGGTACTCCAGTTTCCTCCCACATTCCAAAGACATGCATGATGGGTTAATTGGTGTCTCTAAATTGTCTGTTAGTGTGTGAATGTGTGTGATTGTGTGAGTGTGTGTTTGTGTGCGTGTCCTAGGATGGCTTGGCGCCTTGGTGGGTACCGACTAAGCCTAGACGGGGCGCCAATCCATCCTAGGGCACACACACACACAATCACACACTTTCACACAATTTAGAGAAACCTATATATTTACGATTTAGAATTTTCAATGTACATAGCATCTATGTTTTTGGACTGTGGGATGAAACTGGAGAACTTAGAGAAAAACCCAGGTGAACATGGGGAAAACATGCACACGACTCCACACAAAAATTCCCAGGTTGGTCCCACAGCACTATCCATCGTGCCGCCCTATATTTAGATAAAGAATGAAACATATCACATCACATTAGACAAAAACTATAATGAATCATGCTGAGCTGGAAAAAAGCTTGATGGACAAAAACTTTAAAAGAAATGTGTCAGATTTTCCATGACTATAAAACTTACCAGTTAATTAAGTGGCAGTCGTAGGCTTGTGGTTAAGAAACCAGCCTTGCGACTGAAAGGTCCCTGCTTCGATTCCAAGTACTGACAAGTCATGGCTGAAGTGCCCTTGGGCAAGGCACCTAACCCCCAGTTGCTCCCCGGGTGCTGTGCTGGCTGCTCACTGCTCCGGGCACGTATGTGTGTGTGTATTTGTGTGTTTCACTGCACGGATGGGTTAAATGCAGAGGACCAATTCCGCTGTGTGTTTCACTTTCACTTTTAATGTCCAGTACTATGAAAATGTCTTATGCAAAGATGTCTTAATAAATAACACTAGGCAAAATTTTTTGTTCCCAGATTTTAAGAGTGTTTTCCTAATTCTTTGTGCCTAAAATGAATAGCAATGATATCCTGACATTCCTTTATCTATCGCCCCAGTACCACACTGCCCTGAACTTCCTGTACCAACTCCTCTAGACAGAGATTAACCACCTTTAAGGAAGACAATGAAGATCCTGATTTCAAGTCATATGCAGCTGAGGATCGGAGGCCATACTACCCTAACCAAAAAAATCTCAACGATCTAATCAGAGACCTTGGTCTTACCAAGTCCAATGCTGAGCTTCTGACATCAAGGCTCAAGCAATGGAATTTATTAGATGAAAGCGCCCAAGCTACAGATCAGAGGAAGAGTCATCAAGCCGTGGCTTAATGGATAGGGTAAAGGGCTGGGGAAAAAGAGATTGCTGGTTCAAACCCCACTCTTGACAAGTCATAGTGCCGTTGAGCAAGGCACCCAACCCCCAACTGCTCCCTGTGCGCCTCAATGGGGCTGCCCTGGATGGGTTAAATGCAAAGAGAGAATTTACCTACGCGGATCAATAAAGACAATTAAGTTTTTCCCAGCTTCTTCAGTCATCAAGACTTTGCTTCTGCAACAATGTGGCTGGTCTATTCGAGACTATAGATATCACCTGTAACCCAAAGGAGTGGCCTCATAGACCGTTTATGCAAGAGCCTCAAATCTGTTCTTCTTCACAACCGGAACAAGTATGCGTCTTGGTCTCACAGCAAGAGGACCTGGGTTTGAATCCCGGGTGGGGAAACTTGGGAATTTCTGTGTGGAGTTTGCATGTTCTTCCCGTGTTCACGTGGGTTTTCTCCGGGTGTATCGGTTTCTTCCCACAGTGCAAAGATATGCACGCTAGGTAGTTTAAAAATTCTACCTGAAAGAGGAATAAACCAGTGTCAAGATGTTGCTAGGTGCCTTGAAGTATGATGAGTACGCCTGGGAGGTTATCTGTAATTTTAAAATGGTTTCATTTGTGATGGGCCTTTAAGGTGGTTATACAAAGAATCCTTGCTTTATTTGCCTTTGGGACAGCTGGGATACTCAAGCACACTATCACTGGCGGGACTGGCCTTCTCGGACAGAGTTCTCTGTGGGGAAGAACTATGTAAAGTGGGAGCCACTGGTGAACCCCTGCAAGGTGCTGAAGCCACCACTACACATCAAGTTGGGGCTTATAAAACACTTTGCCAGGTTTTAGATAAAGAGTCGAGAGCTTTCAAGTACCGCCAAGATCTTTTCCCTAAGCTGTCTGAAGCAAAGGTCAAAGCTGGTGTCTTCATTGTACTACAAATCAAGAAGATCATAGAGTGCAGCAAATTTCCCAAGAAGCTGAATAGGAAGGAGAGAGCGGTTTGGAACATTTTCGTCGCAGTGGTTCATGGCTTCTTAGGCAAAGATGAAAACTATGCACAACTAGTTCAGACTTTGATAAAGAACTATGCTGCAATGGGCTGCATTATGTCACTCAAAATCTATATCCTTGATGCCCATCTTGATAAATTCAAAGAGAACATGGGAGCTTATTTAGAGGAGCAAGACGAGCACTTTTACCAGGATATTATAAACTTTGAACACCATTACCAAGGACAATATAATGGGAACATGATGGGCTACTATATTTGGGGACTAATTTGTAAAATTGATTTGCAGAATAGTCGTAAATCTCGGAAAACTACACACTTCTAAATGGTTTTTGGTAATCTTTGTAAATTTGAAATGTATATAGTGTTCTTTGTCTGACTGTATAAATGAGAAGATATTTTTATACTGTAACTTTCTTTGCTGTGGTCACAGAATCACAGTTTATGATGAATGTAGTCAATTTTCCCTTTATTTACAGCAAAGGAAGTCAATATTTGATGTGTACCAATTTACAATTTTGTGAAGTTTTATGTTGATTCATTAAATTATATTCAATAAAATTTATTTTTCTCTCGAGTCTTTGACTTTGGATTTCCATCTTTTTTGACGCAAAATGCTGCGTCTTTTTTGTGTTTTTTTGCCTGA
>JAOUQV010000010.1:1695944-1711815 GCA_028565295.1 Aspidoras spilotus | reverse complement strand
CATATGTCTTTATGACATACACTTAAGGAAGTACAGTTGCTGGCCATAAAATTAGAATATCATGAAAAAAAAATGTTGATTTATTTCCATAATTCCATTTAAAAGGAGAAACTTGTATACTAGACACATTCGTTACACACAGACTGATATATTTCAAGTGTTTATTTCTTTGGTTTGATGATTATAACTGACAACTAATAAACAACCCAAATTCAGCATCTCAGAAAATTAGATTACTTTAGACCAATACAAAAAAAAAAAGGATTTTTAGAAATTCTTGCCAACTAAAAAGTAAGTACAGCAAATGTATCAGCATATACAGCAGTCAATACTAAGTTGAGGCTCCTTCTGCTGGAATTACTGTAGCATATCTAACGTATCACATCTTCACAGTACCCTATAGGTTTTTTTAATGTTAAGGTCAGGTGAGTTCGCTGGACAGTTAAGAACAGGGATACCATGGTCCTTAAACCAGGTACTTGTAGCTTTGGAACTGTGTGCAGGTATCATGTCCTGTTGAAAAATGAAATCCAAATCTCCCAAAAGTTGGTCAGCAGCAGGAAGCATGAGGTGTGCTAAAACTTTCTGGTAGACAGCTGCGTTGACCTTGGACGTCAGAAAACACAGTGGACCAACACCAGCAGATGACATGGCTCCCCAAAACATTACTGACGTGGAAACTTAAAACTAGACCTCGGGTGATGGATTCTGTGCTTCTCTTTTCTTCCTCTAGACTCTGATACCTTGACTTCCAAAGGGAATGCAAAATTTCCTTTCATCAGAGAACTTAGCACTCAGCAGCAGTCCAGTCCCTTTTGTCTTTATACGCTTCTAACAATCTCTTTTGTTCAAGAGTGGCTCGACACACGGAATGCAACAGCTGAAACTCATGTCTTGCAGATGTCTGTTCTTGGTGGGTCTTGAAGCACTGCCTTCAGCTGCACACAGTGCCAAAGCTGCAAGTACCTGGTTTAAGGACCACGGTATCCCTGTTCATAATTGTCCAGCAAACTCACCTGACCTTAACACTTGACGCTGTTATTTTATGGCCAGCACCAGTATATTCCAGATTTGTTTTGCCCTTGATTTAACACTCACTAATGATTTATATAGACATTCAGGTAGCTTTTATATTTTATTTGAAAAAGCACAAAAACACTGAATACACAACTAAGCAATAATTAATAATACATTTAAATTCATTTATGATTGATGTCAACACTTTTAAGATACAATTCCTATTTATGGTCAACCCAAATATCCCAGCCCTTTGTCTTTAGCTCAGTTCAAAACTGCAAAAAACTTGCAACCTAAGACCCGCAACCATGGTCTGTGGTCATCTTGCACCATCACCCGATTCTGCATGCAAAGATGACCACAGATCAATTTTTAAGTTCGTCATTCTCAAACTAATAGGTTATTTTATACCTAATAAAATGTAACTGAACCACAAGACGAATTAGTAGAAACAGAACCTGTAGATTATTTAATGTCTATTAAGAACTAATTTGCATAAAATATTTCATAATATATTAAAAGACTTGTGAATTTGCACATGGTTCCCTTTTGACACAGAGAGAACCACAAAACAATACTGAAAGAAGAACTTATGTAAGTTTATACTTATACAATGCCCCTTTAACACATGCACTGTAATTTTACCTGGATCTTATCCTCATAGCACCCTAGTAATAGTTCCAGGTAAAAACAGTCAGTCAGCGCATGTGTGTGGATGACGTATATATTTCAATTCGATTCAGGCATGGCCCGTTGCCTAGGAATGCTGAATATTTCCTCTGTAGTGTGAACATGCCCGCACAGAAAATCTCTGGGATGATTATTACAAGTGTAAAAAAGCTATTCTGAAAAATCTCTAGAACCGATATGGCGGAAAATGTCCGGAGAAAGTGGCATAAATCCTCCCCGACAATGTCCAATACATAATAATAATTGATACTTTATTGATCCCCATAGGAAAATTCTTTCTCTGCATTTAACCCATCCAGGGCTGAACACCTGGAGCAGTGTGCTGCACTCTACTGGGGCGCACAGGGAGCATTTGGAGATTGGGTGCCTTGCTCAAGGACACTTGCCTAGAGTGGGGTTCAAACCAGCGATCTCTTGGTCCCCAACCCTTTACCCTATCCATTAAGCCATGGGTGATCCAATACACTTTTGTTTTTAATCTGAAGAATTCTCTATTTATTACAATTATGATTGTTTTTAAAACACATATTCTCTGTCAAATTTGTCAGGTGGCTGAAATCGGCAAAACCTAGAAATGAAGGTAACAATACCTAAATGTTTACCAAAATATTTACCTGGTACATGTTCTCCGAGGACCGTTTCATATAAGGACACGAACACACTTGCATCACACTCTGTGAGCTTCTGTATCCTCAGGTTAATGCGACACTTAGAGAGGAGATCATTGGCCACGTCCACCCAATCTGTGAAAGAATTAATAACAAATATAAACTACAAAATACCTCAGACAGAAGCAAAGGTTCATCTTCCAACAGGACGAACAGAACAAAGCCAAGGCAACAAAAGAGTGGTTTCAGAACAACTCTGTGCAAGGTCCCAGACAGAGCCTGTACTTTTTTAAAGGGAAATAAATCAATTTTGGAATAAAACTGTAGCCTAGCAAAATGTGGAACAATAGAAGCGCTGTGAATACTTTCCAACATACCCCCACAAGTCAAATTATATAAGCACAACAGAAACCGGAGTAATATATGCAGATTGTCAAAATAACAATAATGCTATTATTGATAACATCCTTACATGACAGTGATTACAGGACACAAGTACGACATTCTGTCTGCACCTTTTTCAGAAGGATAACTCTGAAAATTTTCGTATAAAATTAAGTGTACTCCCTGTGTTCACGCAGGTTTTCTTTGGGTGCTCCAGTTGCCTCCCGCATTCCAAAGACATACATGCTAGGTTAATTTGCGTCTCTAAAGTGGCCCTTAGCGTGTGAATGCATGCGCGCCATACGATTAATTAGCACCCTGTCTAGGGTTGTTCCTGCCCTTGCACCGGCTGGCCCACGACCTTGTGTGGGTAAGCAAAAGATAATGAATGACTGGTCTTACTTACAGGTTCTCTAACTATGTAAAGCAGGAACTTGTGATTATAGGAGTGCATCAAGTAGATCCATCAAGACCAATAGGAGACTTTAATCTACTTAAACTATTCTAACTCATCCAAACAGATTATTTTACATTTCCTGAGTTTAATGGTAATTAAGTTGTTTTTAAATCATAGTTATTTTTAATTACAGGAGAATGATTGAACTGGCAGGGCTGGGCTCATGCCGATTTCAAGACGAGCTTGGGATTCTCAATAAATCATACAAGAGCTGCTCACAACGGACGATGTTCGTAAATGCACCTTGTGGAATTAATAAGAGGTAAATTTACATGTATTAGCCCCGGGTGGGACAAATTGAATGCATGAATGTGCATATGACTGTGTGTGCGCCCTAGGGAAGGAGTGATGCTCTGTCTAGGGTTGTTTCTGCACTTGCGCCCAGAGTTGTCTGGTGAGCACTGGCTGGCCCGCGACCCCAATGTGGATTAAGAGGAAGAAAATGCATTATTATACATGGGTGAGTAAGAATGATCAGCCAACTGGTTGTGCTAATACCTACGTTGTTTTAGGATACAGCCCTTTCCGTAATACATGATCGTCTCCTCCATCACAGCTGTACAAGTATACGTGCTACCAGTTAATTTGAGTGCAGCACAAGAAAAATAGATGTCTAACTTGTTATTTTCCAGAACATCATCGTACATTAATTTATTGGTTATAAGACCTTTTTCCTCACTATGGAAAAAGTGGGTTTCATAGATGGGCAACTTTCTGCCAGTTGCGCGTAAGGATGCGCGTCCACGACTGATCAACATTGAGCGTCCACAAAAATTGATTCTGTTGGACAGATCATGGGCATATCAGAGCATATGGCATAATCCATGACAGTGCTGCATTTGGAGCTTTCAGTTCAGCCGAATAGATTTCTCATGATTAAGAACATTGTAGCTGATAGTATAAGATATGTGCCTAGGGTTGAAATAGCAATTACTGATGACAGTGTTACCAACACGACTAATATCTAACATCGTTTAACTATACCTAAAACCAGAGAAAATTCTTAAAGTATAATTACACAAGCTGGGTATTCCGATAGACTCATGTGAAGTAACGCGATAGTTTCGAAAAGCCCATCATGTTTACTTCCCCTGTTAGCATGCAGCTAACTTATGCTTGCGATACCAACTTGGTAGCGTCGGCGTTAATTTCACGAAGCAAGTAATGGTTGCGTTTCCAAAGTCTCACTGGTCACTACATAGGCCCACTACATACTCTATAAAATGGTGGCTCGTATTATAATAGCCACTAGCTACGTATTCTGAAGGAAGCGATTTGAAATTAAACCGACGGCGACTCACCTCTTTCATCGGTTCCCATCTGATTCAGCTTGTATGTGGTGGGCAAAAGAATAGCAAGTGTCGTCGAATAAAATATAGAATTCTGTGTTATATCTTAAAAATGGTCAAGGAATAAAAATTTACATTAAATAGTTTAAAATTGCATCTATATAAATCGATCAGCGACGTCGACTAACAACCGCCACTGCCCCAACTGTAAGGCACTCGAGTCAAACTAAATGATCACGAGTACACAGACCGCGGACCAATCGCTAGATATGGGCGGGGTTTGTAACATGCCGCAGTTCCCGAACGAACAACAAGAACCAGAAGACCTATGCGGGACAAATAAAGGACGTTTAAAACGACACTGCGCCCTGATTGGCTGAAGTGTTTTAACGACGTTGCAATGTTATTCAACGGCTTTGTATGCAAGTTATGCCGTACAACTTCCGTTACGTCACACGTGTTCTTCCACACCAATTTTTCAGTTCGTTTGATAGTTCCTTGTCTATAGATATAGATGGCATTGTGTCTTTCTGAAACAAGCGGATCTGTATCAACACAAGAATAATCAAACAGTTAATATAACTACGCGTGCTTACATTTTCAAAACTTAATATACGTGACTAATATTTATGCTAGCTGTGTAAGGGTTAAAAGTAGTTCCGTGCAACCGCGGATTGATGCAGACGGTCCACTTTCTTGTGAAGAACTGATTTTTTTTTTCACCCGGCCGGCATTTTACAGAAGCCGTTTTTTCGGTAGATAAGTGAGGAGATATTTTCTATTTTTTTCCTTTTTTACTTACAATTTTGAAATGCCTGGGTATTCAGACAGAGACCGTGGAAGAGATAGAGGGTAAGTTCGTATCCGAGTTTTATGTAGCGTAATTTTAAAGAGGAAACCTTCCAGTGTTGCATCCTTTAAAGAAAACTAAGCAGAGTTCCACCGGTAGATTTGCGACATTATCCATTAGAGTGGTTGTCATCCGAAAATATGTAATTAAATAGGTTTATTTGTGTTATAACTGTTTACGTTTGTAATAGTGAAACTAAGACTCTCGGCAGGTTGGTTCTTGGCCTTTTTTATTCTTGAGTACACCATGTGCCCGAATATGGCCGAGTACTAAACGCCGTCCACGGGTATCAGTAGAACACTATTTCGACTGCGAAGGTAGTTGTTCTGACTCCAAGGGAGTGGACTTGTTTACCACGTAGTGAGTCATTTGCGATACAGCCTTGAATGTGACTTCAAAATGCCGGCTGTCCCTGGCTTTGTTCTTGCATTGGTAAGGATTAAAATGGCATCGAGGAAATGAGCAGAGCAACGGTTTTTCTAAACCCATGGAAAAAAAGACCATTACACAACAATGATTTTGCGCATCCTTCAATCTAACCCGTTTTCTCCCTGGCTTGCTGAAGCTAAAGAGAAATATTTAATTCCAATTATTTAATATACTATATATTATTTAACTTCAACAAACGGTGGTGCTCGCAAGTTTGTGAACTCTAGCTTTTTGGCTATATTTATAAAAAATAAAAGCTTTACACAAGTCTTGAAAGTAGTCATTGTTTTCCAACAAGAACCGTAAGCAAGGTGCCTCTCTAGAGCGTGCACACACACTCATCCGCACATTCATACATTAAGAGACATTTAGAGGCAATAATCCTACCCCATGTCTTTGGACTGCGGGATGAAGCCAGGGAGCACCGGAGGATTCCAAATCTAACACAAGAAATCGTGCAAACTCCACACAGAAAGGAGCCCGGGAATCAAACCCGGAACTTTCCTGCTTCAGACAGGATAGCTACATACTGCACCACTATTCCACCACAATGAGTTCTAAATTGTGTCTAGATCCTAATTGAATACATAAGTGCATCTGTACATATATCTAAATAAAACATGGGTCATAAAGGAAAAGAAAAGACTATTGCTAATGTTATGGAGTGGTAAAGTCCTGACATTAATACATTAGAGATGTTATGGAAGCACCTAAATTGAGCATTTTAACTCGAAGGCACATATTAAAGATTTCCAAAAAATTTTATGGAAAAATGGGCTAAAATTTGCCCAAGCTATTGTGCAGGACTAAACAACAATTACCGTAAATGTTTACTTGCAGTTATTCCCGCACAAGCCGGGGTCACCTACTACTAAAGGGTTTATGTTAAATTACATGGAACAGTAAAAGCTGAGAATATTTTCAAGGTTTCTGCCAATATCAGTATTTATCTGGTTGATGCTGTAAAACTAATAGAGGTTGTATATTATGGTCTAAAAAATGTAATGGACAAGGATTTATTTGTAGTTCTGGCCAGGAATGAGATGTAATTTTATCTTTAGTTGCTGTCATGTATTATAATTTATATGTTATATTATATGTTGGAAGCATGCCGAGGGGGTTTCAATGATGTACTATGATTTAGATGTGCTCTGAAGTAACAAGTTATCAAAATTGTTTCTCATTAAAAATACTGTAATTGAGAGATATGAACACCCCTTATGATGATTTTTTTTTACAGTTATGGCAACAGTGCTCCTCGATTTGGTGGAGGCCGCAGTGGCCCTCCGCCTTCTTCAAAATTTGGTAATCCTGGAGACAGACTACGCAAACGGCACTGGAACCTTGATGAGCTTCCCAAATTTGAGAAAAACTTCTACAAGGAGCATCCTGAAGTTACCCGGAGAGCAATGGTCAGGCAGTCTTTAAACTGTCATCTTCTATGTTTTAATGATTGCTGTCAACTATAATAATTTATGATTTTTTTTTTTTCCTTCTTGTAAATTAGCAAGAAGTAGAACAGTATCGCCGGGCAAAAGAAGTCACAGTTAAAGGCAGAGAATGCCCAAAACCGATTATTAAATTTCATGAAGCCACTTTCCCAAGTGAGTACACAATACATTTTCAGTTTACTATTAAAATTCTGTTATTGTTTGTATTAAAGCAAGTAGTATAGTAACCCAGTGTTTTAATGCAACCCTCTATACTAAAGTGGTCATGTGAGATGTCTTATGGTGGCCTTTTTAATGTTACAGATTATGTAATGGATGTAATCAAGAAGCAGACATGGACCGAGCCCACTCCTATTCAAGCTCAAGGCTGGCCACTCGCACTGAGTGGAAAGGACATGGTCGGAATAGCCCAAACCGGCTCTGGAAAAACGCTTGCAGTATGTATTTTTAAATGTTTATTTTTGCAATATTCACTGTCGTGGAAGTGCTTCAGCTACATTTAGTTATGAATATATTGCTAAAATTAAATGGGTCAATTTGGATGTGAATGTTTTTAGTCACTACAGTCCAACTGCTGTAATAAAAGACAGTCTGATATTATTCTATCATTGCACTCACCTCACACATGGTTTTTCATAGCATATCTCTTAATGTCAACTATTGCCGCTGTAAGGTGCAATCATTAAAAAACTTCCCTTTAAAATATTATTGAATTAGACTTTAGTTAAGGTGTATATGTCAGATGTTTATATTATCCAAATTAATTGGTCCTTGTTATTTTTTACAGTACCTTCTACCAGCCATCGTGCATATTAACCACCAGCCATTCCTTGAGCATGGAGATGGTCCTATTGTAAGTCTTTCAAGAAAGTATATTAATTGATTTTTAAAGTTTAAAAGTATCAGTTATCGATATTGTAGCGATATGTATCAAATAAAATGAAAAGTAAAATAAATACTGACGCAAAAACTGAAACTCGTTTCACCAACTTTTATACCAAAACAAATAGAATTGGCAGTAGTATGCACTGTTTGCATAAGCATTAAACGTATAGCTATTTGTAGAATTGCTTTTGCGTTACTTTCAAAACAACGGCACTAAAAAATGTATTAGGTCGGCCACTTTCTCTTATTTATAAAGATGAGTGAAGTCTGTAATATGTACACTTCAACTATGAGAGACAAGATGAAGAAAAAATCAGGAAATTATTTTAGGATTTTTGAAGAATTTATTTGTAACCATGGCCAAGACCAGAGAGCTGTCGGAGGACACCAGGAAGAAAATTGTAGACCTACAATAAATCAACTGTGGGAGATGTATACAAGATCATTGATAGTCTCCCTAGGTCTGGGGCCCCACACGAGCTCATCCTGTGGGGTTAAAATGATCATGAGATCGGTGAGCAAAAATCCCCGAACTACATGGAGGGACCTGATAAATGATCCGCAGAGAGACCGAAGAAAGAAAAGGCTGTATCTACGTAAAACTATGACGAGAGGGACTCAAATCCTGTAGTGTCCTTCTGCTTGAGCCAGTACATGTCCAGGCCTGTCTGAAGTTTGAAAGATAGCATATGGACGGTCCAGAAAAGGATTGGGAGAATATAATGTATTTAGATGAAACCAAAATATAACATTTTGGTAATAACTCAACTTGCAGTGTTTAGCGGAAGAAGATTGCTGCGTTGCATTACAAGAACATGTCAACATTATGTAAACATTATGCTTTAGGGATGTTTTTCTGCAAAGGGGCCAGGGTGACTGATCTGTGTTAAGGGAAGAATGATCAGGGACATGTATCATGATTTTAAGCCAAAACCAGTGAGGGCATTGAAGATAGACCGTGGCTGAGTCTTGCAGCATGAAAATGATTCCAACGCTCGGGCAACGAAGGAGTGGGTTAATAAAAAGCATTTCAAGGTCCTGATCTCCAGACCTAATCCCCATAGAAAATTTGTGGAGGGAGTTGAAGGTCTCAAGGCTCTTGAACATCACTGCTCTAGAGGAGATCTGCATGTAGGAATGGGCCAAAATACCAGCTACAGTGTGTGCAAACCTGGTGTAGACTTACAGGAAACAATTGACATCTGTCAAGCTACAAATTATTGACCAAATACTTATTTTCCACCATAATTTACACAAATTATTTTAAAAATCCTGGTGGCGCTGTGGCCTCACAGCAAGAGGACCCGGGTTTGCTATAGTTTTGATTCACAAACTGTCTAACCATGCTCCCAATCTTTAGTTGAACAGCAGTTTATCCATTTTCAGTTCATCTCCAACAGTTAATGTTCAAAATAAAAAAGACATGACTGGTGGCTTTTAGGAGATTTCTTACATGTTTTCATTTAGTATGAGAGTCTGGTAAAATTGTGGAACGCGATGGTCTTAACTACGAATGCCACTCATCCTTCTGATTACTATATAAGAGAAGCCCAGTTCTTCGCTCGAGCAGTCTTTAACTCTTCCCCTTCCCTATATTTAGTTAGTGGGTTACACCCACCCAGCTTTGCAAGAGAAAGTTGGGTTCATGCTTAACATTTTTTTCCTGGTACCCTCTTTCAGTGCCTAGTGCTGGCCCCCACTCGTGAGCTGGCTCAACAGGTGCAGCAGGTTGCTGCAGAATATGGACGAGCCTCTCGTCTAAAGTCCACCTGCATCTATGGAGGAGCTCCAAAAGGACCACAGATTCGAGACCTTGAGAGAGGTAGAAAAGGATTTTATGACCACCCTAGTTTTCTTGTTCTGAAATGTTTATTAGACTTGATGGTTTTTTTTTTGAGGTAAATAATATTTAAATTTAAATATAATAGTTAATTCTATAGTAGAATTAATGTATGTACTACACTTTAGGTGTTGAAATCTGCATTGCCACCCCTGGTCGTCTGATCGACTTCCTGGAGGCAGGAAAGACCAATCTGCGGCGCTGCACATACTTGGTGCTGGATGAGGCTGACCGCATGCTGGACATGGGCTTTGAACCACAAATCCGCAAAATTGTAGATCAGATCCGTGTAAGTGTGATGTGCACGTGACTTCCAGTTAATGTGATCGTGTATCTAAAGTTGATCATTCAGAACTATTAAACTTGTTTCTTTCACCATAGCCGGACAGACAAACACTAATGTGGAGCGCAACTTGGCCTAAAGAGGTGCGTCAGCTAGCTGAGGATTTCCTGAAGGAGTATGTTCAGATCAACATTGGAGCTCTGCAGCTCAGTGCCAACCACAATATCCTGCAGATTGTTGACGTCTGTAATGACGGCGAGAAGGATGATAAGTAAGTTGTATTTATTTTGAAAAACTCACTTTTCGGGTGTATTTTCATGTTGGCCCAAGACTAAATTTTAGTAATATTTACTCTGACAGACTCATCCGTTTGCTGGAGGAGATCATGAGTGAGAAGGAGAATAAGACTATCATTTTTGTAGAGACCAAAAGGCGGTGTGATGAACTGACCCGAAGGATGAGGAGAGACGGGTAAGAGCAGATATGTGTTTCCAGGCTTTCCTCAAATTAGAGTTAACTTTATTGGCATTAGCCTTGAGTTAATTGAGCCACACATGTCAGTATATTATCTTACACATGATTGTTGCTAGTTTAAAAACGCTCTCAGTACAAATATACTTGAGTCTGCACAGATTTTAAAGCAAATAAGCATGTTTATGTATATCAAGTAATTGTAACTGGGCATTACCACTTGATTTTCTGCTATCAGATATCACAATGCTCAAACATCATGTTACATGAAAAATTGTGGAAAGAACATACTAGCATTTACATTTCTTAATTTTTACATTGCTTCTGAGAAGAAAGTGAGAGGTTTTTTTTTGTCTAGATGGCCTGCTATGGGAATTCATGGAGATAAAAGTCAGCAGGAGAGAGACTGGGTCCTGAATGGTAAGATGTATACAGATCACTAAGCACTCGCTACATAGTTATAATTACAACTTTACTCAAATAATCCTTATCTTCCGTTTTATAGAGTTCAAGTTTGGTAAAGCATGCATCCTTATCGCAACAGATGTGGCCTCGCGTGGATTGGGTCAGTATTCCTTGAGGTGGCTTTGTCCTTGTGTCGTCTCTCTTTCCTTTTATTCCGTTAGTCAAAAACCCAAAGAAAAAATTTGTTTCACTTTTAAAGAAAGTGATTTTTGCTTTCTTTAACTTCTCTCTGCATTCTGAGTTTTTCTCACATAAAGGTGCAGTCTTTGTGGCAGGGCCTAGGCATGACAAGTCCCAGGCCGGCAGAGGGGGAAGGAGAAGTGGAAGTGAGCGACTGGTGGCCACCCAGTCGTTAGAGAGGTGAAATTTAATAAATGGAAACGATGTCCGAGCTCAGCTCTTTGTGCCAGTAACTTTTTAATAAGGCAGTGTGGCTAAGCCTTGGCTATAATAATCTAATTTTAATAGTTTAAATAATACACCTGTTCTCTGTCCATGGATTAATCATAAAAAATACACATCTTGGTAACGGTTGGCCTAGCCATTTCTATCTCCAACTACCACCGATTGAAAGCTTGAACCTCTTACTTTATGCCCTGCATGCACTGTGTAAGAGTGTTGTATGGCAACTAAGTACTTGTTTGAGATTTGGAAAGATCCTTCTCAATGCATGGAAGTTTGCAAGCAATAATTGGAGGTTTATTTTTTTCCCCTGACTTAAAGCGCTGGTGTTCATGGAATGGAGAGAGCAGTTTTATCAACTTCCTATATCTCAATTGGTGAGACTGGCACATGTATAAAGGGGCTCTTGGACACCTATAGACAAAGGAGCAGAACGTTTGAATCTTAGGGAAAAATTTCAAAAAGAGTGTAAATCGACAGCAATGACTATCCAATTCCACGATTGAAGTTCCTCCCTCGCCTGCATATTTTTATTCTTCTCACAAAGTCATGTCGAGACCTGCCAAAGAGAGACATTTTCTCAAGTGAACACTGGCTTCTGGGAGCATCTTGCCTAGACGAGACTGTGATGAGGGATTTTGCGGTCGCTCGTTTAATAACCTCAAACAGAAAGGGGGGAGGAAGCAACTAAGCAACACTGTTTTTCCCCCTTTGTTTTTGTACCTTATGGGTACCCTCACGTTAGCCGTTTTCTGTTTGGTCTGGGCAAGACGGCAGTGTGGCCTTTATTAGTGAGCTTCTTATGAGTGTGCTGAAGGGGGCAGCTTTAAAATAAAAAAAGGACCTATAGAGCGAAACGGGAAAGTCGAGCGGTCCTGTGTCGGCACATGAGGAGGCAAGAGTGCACATAGTTGGCCCTACTGCATTAGAAGCACCTGGATGTCACTTGACAATTTGTGGGGAGTTGGCTGCATTGGGAAAGGACTAGTGAATGCATACTCCATAATGGTAAGATGTTTATTCTCATGGTTTAATTAACTAAAAGTGGGGGTGTAGTAATTAAGTCTGTTTTGTTTTTATTTGTAATTTTGGGGCTAAAGCAAAATGGAGTGTGCATCCTTTCTCTCTTCCCATGGTAGTGTTCCCACTAAGACAGATACGCATTTAAAAATGTTTTCGGATTTGTACCTTAACACTTTTGTGCTTTTTTTCAACAGCCTGGCTAAGTATCCAGTAGTTTATTTTTCATAGATGTCTTTGCTAACTTGTGTTTTCTCGGTGTGGTGGTTGTGGTGTACAAAAACTTGTTTGCCACATTCCATTTCTGCCACACTGCAACGCTTTACAGATGTGGAGGATGTGAAATTTGTCATCAATTATGACTACCCTAACTCCTCTGAGGACTATATCCACCGAATCGGGCGAACAGCCCGCAGTCAGAAAACGGGCACAGCATATACCTTCTTTACGCCCAACAACATGAAACAGGCTGGTGACCTGATCTCGGTCCTGCGTGAGGCCAACCAAGACATCAACCCCAAGCTGCTCCAGATGGCTGAGGACCGAGGAGGTAAATACTCTGAAATCATCAGTTTAGTTGGCAGTTGATAAAATAATGGCGTGTGTAGGACATTTATTCTTCAGTTGCCTTCTGTGGAAACCTGTTTGCAGCTTAACTAAGCATTCCATTTTTCCTTCTGCAGGTCGTTCCAGAGGTGGTCGCGGAAGCTACAAGGATGACCGTCGGGACCGATATTCCACTGGGGGTAGGCGAGATTTTGGTAGCTATAGGGATAGAGATGGTGACCGAGGTTACAATAGTGGCCCCAAAGCACATAATGGCAATTACGGTGGGGGCGGCAACTACAATAAGGGTAACGCTGGTAACAGTAACTACAGTAATAACAGCTACAACAGCGGAGGCAACCCAAATTCTTTCGGGAACCAGAACTTCCAGAACCAGCAATTTCAGGGGAACCAGGGGCCATCCCAAAATGGAATGAACCACTCTCCATTCCCATTTAACCCACCTCAACCTCCCCAGCAGCCCCCACAGCCTATGGTGCCCTACCCCATGCCCCCTTCTTTTCCCTAGTAGCCTAAACCCTTATAAATATAAAAACACAGGTGCACAAAAGGATACTGAAGTAACTGCTAGTCATGTTTAAGATTATTATTAATATTATCCTTTGTACTGTTTGATTTGCTTATGAGGCTGGAGGTGTGCTTATAAGTGCCCCAACCCATGAGTCCAAGTGATCTTGGTGTGGGTGTCGGACAGCTGCACCTCTTTCACATCTTTTGTTTGTCCTGGTTTTGTTACATTCCTCAGTAATTTATTTTTACTAGGTAATGTGTGTGTATATATATTTTTTTGATTTAGTATATGTTCACTGTGATATGTTTACAAACTTGATTTGAGGGTCATGCATGGATTCTCAAAATAAAGGACAAAACTCAAAGGAACTCTTGTCTTTTTATTGTTACATTTCATTTAATCTTAAAAGTTAAGACCCAGGATGTTGATGGATTTTGTAACACTACTGGAACGTGGTCTGAGTAACAGCTGATAAAAAGGTGATAACAGCACACATGGACTGATTTTAAACCAAAATGTAGCATACAAGTGTCAAAATTGGTTTAAACTGAATTATATGTACGTGTAAGTTGAACTTGTAATTTTACAGTAGTGTCTGTGATGTGAGCGTTATCCGTCTTACATGATGCGTCCTTTTAAATAATCGGTGAACAGTAACAAACTGAGTTATTTTTTAAAAAGGCTGATCATCTGTGACATTTACACAGAAATGTTGTAGTTTAAATTGAATGGTGTTCAGAGAAACAGTTCTGTGGGTGGAAGTGCCTTGTGAATGTGGGGATGAGGAAGAATTGTCAGATGATTTAAGCTGAAAAGCAGATTACAGACCAGACTGACTCGAGGAAAGGAGTGAAAGCTATTGATGGTCTTTGGTTTCCTTCTAATACTGTTATGTTCTACACCGTCATGATTGGCTGCACATATGTGCTCTGTGGAAAACGGATAAGGTGACTGAGCTTCCCAATCTCTAGTTAGCTTCAAGTGTAATTTAGAGAAACCAATTACCCTAGCACATATTTTTTGGACTGTGAGATTAAGCCATTTTGTAGTAAGGTACAGAAAGCTGAGCTGTACAAAATGAACTTTTGCAGCATCTTTTTCTCACTTAAGTGACTCTTAATTCAGTTCAAGCTCAATTTGGAGACTCTGCTTCACAAAAGCACATGTTAAATTGATACATTTTGCCACTATGCTTTTGCACACAGCGGAATTGGTCCTCTGCATTTAACCCATCTGTGCAGTGAAACACACAAATACACACACACACACAGATTAAGTGAACACACGTGCCCAGAGCACTGAGCAGCCAGAACAGCGTCTGGGGAACAACTGGGGGTTAGGTGACTTGTTGGTACTTGGAATCGATCTAGGGACCTTCCGGTCACAAGGCTGGTTTCTTAACCACAAGCCTACAACTCCCCCATTAGTTTTGCTATAGTTTTGATTCACAAACTGTCTTAACCATGCTTCCCATTTTTAATTTAACAGCAGTTTATTCATCTCCAACAGTTAATGTTTAAAATAAAGACATGACTGGTGACTTTTAGGAGACTTCTGATTACTATATCAAAGAAAGCCAAGTTCTTCATTTGAGCAGCTCTGTGGAATAGGGATAAGGTGACTGAGCTTCCCAATCTCTAGTCAGCTTCAAGTGTCATTTAGAGAAACCGATTAACCTAGCACATATTTTTGGACTGTGAGATTAAACCAGAGCATCTGGATCAAACCCACTCAGATATGGGCAGAACATAAAACTCCACATAAAAAGGAGCCAGAATGTGGGAACTGAGACCTTACTGTGAGGCGCTAGAGTTATACACTACACCACTGTGCAGCGCCTTTTAAATTTTGCCACCGGGGTTTGCCACAGCAAGTCACTTGAATTGCCAGTATGTCACATATTTTCCACCAGATGTCCTTTCTGAGGAAACCTTCACACTTCGGGGCTTAGGACAGGAAAATTTAGCAACTCCAGTTCACCTCACTATGTAATAAAATAAAAAAAACTTTTATGGGGTAGAAAAGTTGAACGTTTAAATATGTGTCGTTCTTTTAAGAAACAAGTATTAGATTAAAACGCTTTATTAGCATCATTGTGTTTTATACAATTAAATTATTTCACAGTTTACACTAGCACTACAGATGTGATGTTTGCTTTGAGAATGCTGAAGATGAAGAAAAGTTTCAGGAGTGATGTGTGACAAAAGGGTTGCAGCAAAAGTGAAAGAAAAGGTTTATAAGAGAGTAGTGAG
>JAOUQV010000010.1:1653235-1664109 GCA_028565295.1 Aspidoras spilotus | reverse complement strand
GTGCAATGTGCAATTAATGAAGATTGGCCACCAGGCTTGTCCAATTTAGCCATGAAACCTCCCACACTAAAATGACTTCATTTTCAGTTTCATTGTCCAACACCTGTATGTGTTTCACTGCGCGGATGGGTTAAATGAGGAGGACCAATTCCGCTGAGCGCAAGCATAGTGACAAATAGATCACTTTCACTTTCTGACCTTCAAATAAATCGTTATAGCCAAGGAATGCAGAATGTCATGACATTAGATAGTATGCAACAAAGAATTCAGGCAGTTCTAAAGGCAAAGGGAGATCTAATCTTTTGCTAGCAAGGTGTATCTGATACAGTGTGTATGTAGTAGACTAACACTTGTGAATTAAAAGGGACTGTGTATCTCATTGACCTTTATGATTTAGTTAAGAGGATCAGTGAGGCTTCTAAAGAAGATCATCCACCAGAAATGTATTTTTTCAAGATGTTTTAAGTGAATAATTATTTTTTATTTTTTTTGTTGTAATTATAACAGAACCCTGACTGTAGGAATGCGTGGCTGATGCATCTGATAGATACCTGAATTTAATTCACCCAGTCATATTTTGTATTTTGCACTTCACTCTGGTCAGATCTGACGTTAAGGCGAAACTTGGAGCATCACAGGAGCATACACACACTTGGGGGAAATTCAGTATAAGCAGATTACTTTATGACACAGTAAAATCTTGAACGTTTTCAAATATTGAGGCACATTTTGTTGCTGCTTATCAGCTGAGAATGTTTAACAGGTAGGGGACACACCTTAACATGGAATCCTCTAAGCTATCACAGTAACTGCATCTCACTGGTTCTTTTAAACAAATACTCCATTTGTTCCGAAATTCTGGCAGTTAAGAATGTAATTAAATAATGAAATGAACGTATCCTAATAAACGAAAGTTAGATGATCATACAAAACATTTACAAAACTGATTCCAAAAAAAGTTGGGACAAAGAACAAACTGTAAATAAAAACAGAATGCAATTATTTAGAAATATTACAAATGACACATTTTAAAATTTCATGACAAATATTGGCTCATTTGAAATTTTGTGACAGCAATGCATCTCAAAAAAGTTGGGATGGGGCAATAAGAGGCTGTAAAAGTTGAAGGTACAAAAAAGGAACAGCTAAAGGACCAATCGGGAATAGGTCATTAACATGACTGTCAATTGAACTAAATAGGATGACCCAAGTTGTTATCAGCACTCAGTTCATAAGCCTACGTCTCTGATGGTATGGAATTGCATTAGTGTGTATGGCATGGGCAGCTTAAACATCTAGAGGACACCATCAGTGATGAAAGGTATATCCAGGTTCTAGAGCAACATATGCTCCCATCCAGACGCTGTCTCTTTCAGGGAAGATCTTGCATTTTTCAACATGACAATGCCAAACCACATACTGCATCAATTACAGCACCATGGCTCGTAGAGGAAGGGTCTGGGTACTGTACTGGCCAGTCTGCAGTTCAGATTGAAAACATTTAATGCATCATAAGATGCGACAAAAAAGACTTCAGACAATTGAACAACTAGAATCCTACATTAGACAAGAATAGGTTAACATTCCTTTCCCTCAACTTAAGCAACTTGTCTTCTCAGTCCCCAGACGTTTACAGACTGTTCTAAAGAGAAAAGCGGATGTCTCACAGTGGTAAACATGGACTTGTCCCAACTTTTTTGAGATGCATTGTTATCACGAAATTTAAAATGACCTAATTTTTCTTTTTAAATGATAAATTTTCTCAGTTTAAACATTTAAAATGTCCTAACAAGTGATTATTTGAGCTACTGTTTCCTTTATATCATCTCGAACCAGTCTGCCCACTCTCCTCAGACCGCTAATATCAACAAGCCATTTTCGTCCACACAACAGCAGCTCACTGGATATTTTCTCTTTTTTATGACCATGCTTTTTAAACCATAGGGATGGTTGAGCGTGGGAATCGGCAGTAAGCAGATCGGCAGTTTCTGAAATACTCAGATTGATCTGTCCGGATCACAAAGTCACTTAAATCACCTTTCTTTGTCATTATGATTGGTTTGTACTTCAGCAATGTACTGAGGTGCGGCCATGTGATTGGCTGATTAGATATTTGTCTTAAGCAATTGAACCTATTAAAGTTGATGGTGAGTGTATACGGTTTATTATATTGAATAAAATAATTTAGTTATAGTTAGTTTATATATGAACAGAGTTTTGATTTAAACTGTAATTTGCTAATGATAATGGAAGAATCATCATCATCATAATCATCATCATCATCATCGTCATTATTATTATTATTATTATTATTATTATTATTGAAAGCAATCGAATTGGTTGGATTCTGAGTGGGTGGGTGCTAGTTATTTTGCAACAAGAGCCATCCCTTCACCCGCCCCATGAGTATTTCTCACACCCAAACATGACTAACATGTCACTGAATACATATTTGAACACATATGTATTAAACGTCACGATTAGAAGAAGCAGCAGAATCTAAAAGAAGCCGCGAGGATGATTAAGGTTTGAATGACAAAGAACACTCCAATTCAGTGTAGACAGAGTGAGAGAGATGGTAAAGGAAGGGAGTAAGAGGAAAAGAGAGATAGATTGTGACTCACACTCACCCACCCAGATGATTGAGTGTGGTAGAAATGCAGGTTTCTGCCACGGCCCAGCTGAAAGAAAGTGGCCCTACCACATTCCGAAACATAAGACGCCCTTCAATTTAAACTTACTATGTTTACGAGAAATGCATGTAATGTATGTGGACATTAAAGCAATAGAAATTACATTCTTTAAAATCACAGAACCCCGGGTCCTACTTGCTGTGAGGCAACAGAACTACCACTGGGCCACCATGCTACCCGTACATCATTTACCATACCATACCATCCTAATTGTGCCTGCAGGCAATCCCAAGAATAACCTTAGACAGGGAGTGACTCCAATGTAAGGCACACACACTCCGGCACACTCTAGGGGCAATTTATAAACACCAATTTGCCAAATGCATGGCAACTTTATAAAGTTTGGACTTCCCTACAGAAGTGCCCAGGAACAGATTATGCGTTTGGTGCCTTGTTCAGCCACAGTTCAGTTTATTTCCAGAGTGGGGATTGAACTAAAAACCTTTTGGACCCAAACCCTCTTTCATGCCATAAAAAATACATAATTTCCTGACAAAATCTCTCAGCTTTTCAATACACATTGTCCATCTGTCATCAAGCTTTCATATTCCCTCGTGAGGTCTGTATAAGACATAAACCCCTGTCCTCGTAAATCTTATTACAGGGAATCGAACAGGTGATGGTCTGTTAAGGCAAGATCAGTATGATTAGCAGGTTGCTTTATAGTCTTAAAAGAAGGTTTAAAGAAATTTTTTTAATGAGTTCAGGTACACTAATAGAGGTGCAATTAGGAAAATTATTCATCCACGTATCATCCTTATTAATCTCTTTCCTAGATACTTTTCAATCTAGTCAAAGCTGATTAACATTTATTTGATCAGATTTATTCGATCAGTTCCTGGGAATTTCATTCTTAAGATAGCATTTTTCAGTCTCAGTTATGGACTGCTCTCTGTTTTAGTGAAACTATTCATGAAATAGTTTTGAAGATGTTTAAAGAAATCTGATGTTGATAATGTATAGACCGCTGGGATGTCAGAGACAGACCATAGAATGTCACCAGGTTATTAAAAATGTATCTGTTTCTAATCCAAGTCATCTCAAAAGACAATATTGTTTAATTACAATGGGATTGAATGCTGGATTAAATGCATTTGGATACAGTATAGACAGGCATTTATATATATTCTGTGATATAGCTTCATATCTTGTGTGGAGAAATTGTGTATTTTTCTTCTATTGCCTTATAATTGTCAAGGGTAATGTGATACTTGATAGGAATAAACCACTGATAGGATGCCGGTCTGGCACTGGGCACCTTTTACTCATTTATATCTCATTTTATAACGTATTTTATAAAATTTTTAGCATAGCCAGTAAATAACTAGCAGGTTTTGGGTAACACTAGATTCCCAGATAAAAATAGACATGTACTTGGTGTCGTTTATGAAATTATTCTTCCAGCCAACGTGGTGGCATCAGTCACAGGACAAGAGGATGGGATAATGGTTACAGCAAACATCCGAATGGTGATCTTAGTGACACATACAAAACAAATGAGTGTTAGCGTGGTGTAATTTAGTTCTCCCTATTTTCTTTATTTTATCAGTATCAATGAAGTTGATTTATGCTATGTGACTTAAATGATTCTTATCTTGTCCTTTGCTATTTGTTTCATCATGTGTTCATTCATTCATTCATTCATTAATTTATCTTCTGCTTAATCCACACAGAGTCTCGTTCCAGCCGGTCCCCACTCTGCAACTCCGGGGCAAAGGCAGGAACAACCCTAGACAGAATGCCACTTCATTGTAGGGCACACACGCATTCACAAGGTAAGGGTACACTTTAGAGACACCAATTAAACTAGTGTACGTGTCTTTGGAATGCAGAAGAAAACCGGAGCATTCAGAGAAAACCCACATGAACACTGGAAGAACATGAAATCTCCACAGGGGAGCCACTAAGAATAGTAGTATAATAATATACAATTATAATAATCCTTTATGAGTGCAGTACATTAACATTTTTGCACAATGAAATACTTTCCTTAGCATATCCCATCTCCTTATTAGGGGACAGGGACAGGCACTACACAACAGCCTGGAGCAAAGAGGGTTGAGTGCCTTGCTCAAAAACCCTATTTACTCTAGAAGCTAGATAGTGCCAGGTCTTGAAGCGCCGACCGGAAGATCAGTAACTCGGAGCCTTAAGTAACCACTGAGCGACCACTGATGTTTCGTACTGTCTTGGATATTGCTGCATCATTATTTGGGCTCTGTAAATATGTGTGTGCACAATAAAATATAGCATTATTAATTAGAGCCAAGTTGATAATATCCTGATTTCTGATTATCTCCATTTTTAAGATATTTTATGAAATATCATCCTGGAAAGATTTTCAAAAGTGGGCAGAAAACACTTGTTATAGAAAAGGTCAGAGAAAAATCATAGTGAGATAAATAGCCACTCTATAACTGCAGATGAGGCTTTTAACAATGTTTGTCTTAGATAGAGGACGCTGTGATTTTAGTTTTTAAAGGGTAATTTTATTGTATTTTATTCCCATCATGCTTTGCACCACAGTTTTTTCAGGATTTCACAAGCACACAAAGATATTATGTAAGTTTATTTTCTCTGTACTTTTGAGTTTTTTTTTTCAATTTAAATTGATCGTAGTTCTTTTAGTTCTGCGATGTGATGTCGTTGGTATAATGACATCATTTAAGTCTTGGTGTCCAAGCTGAATATGACCATAACACATCTATGTTAAGAGTATGAACCTTAGTATCGAGTCTAAGGGCGGTATACACTCTTTACAGCAATGCTGAGGATAAAATTATCTCAGAAAATGGAACGCACTGCTTGAGAATTAGCAATGGGCTAATATAGACAGTATAATTAAACATTGCACCTGAGGTGGCATGACGTGTAGCTCTGGGTTCATTCTGTGTGGAGTTTGCATGTTCTCCCCGTGTCCGCTTTGGGTTTCCTCTGGGTGCTCCAGTTTTCTCCCACAGTCCAAAAACATGCGGTAGTCTAATTGATGTCTCTAAATTTGCCCTCAGTGTTTGCGTGTTTGTGTGACCTACTATGGAGTGGCACCCTGACTATGGTTCCTAATGCCTTGCACACAGTGTTGCCCGTTTAAGCGGGTATAGAGGATAAAATAATAAATATTGCAATTCCTATGGTATAGAAATAGACAAGACCCCACCAAGAACCTTGAAGGTTCGAAATTATTAGCACAGTCAACAGAATGAGAGCATGCATGAAATACAGGTCTCTGTTGCCCACATTATGAATGTATGACAAACGTCTGTGTGTGTATGTGTAAGAGAGCAATAGGAGCGGTAAAAACAGGTCTGCCCGGTCCCTCTGTTCTCCTGGGTGTCGTCCAACACTTGTTCCTCAGGGCGGAGTCTGCAGAGACTAGCAAACATCTCAATCTTTTTTAACAGTTTGTGACAATTCAGGACTCACACACACCATCAGAAAAACACAGAGCGCATGTGTGTGTGTGCGTGTATACGTGTTTAATTGAGACAATACCTAGCTACCCGACGGACAAGTGTTTGCGAGGGATTTAAGACCAGCTGAGAGGCTGAGAGAACTAAAGACATATACACACACAGGTGATTTTTCACCTCGCTCCGGACCTGCAGGATGTTTAAGAAGAAAGACACCACCGTCAAGGATGTCACCACTACCACCACCACCAGCACCATCAAGGCTTCGTCCAAGATGACCAAGTGAGTGTGTTAGAGAGCGTGAGTGTAACCGGAGCTCAGGGGGAGGTGAAAGTTGGTCCGCGCTGAGGTTATGTCATAGATCGCACACTTGGCTTTCAAAGTGTGACATGGAGGAGATCGTCTGAACTGTTCTTAGACTTCTTTTATGTCCTGCGTCTCTGTTTTAAATATTCAATGTAGATGTTTTTTATCTACTTGCATTCAATGTGGTTGTAAAATAAAAAATATACAGAATGTAAGATGAGGGTATTTACAAGAAAAAGAGCATTCTGTCAGTTGTGCTGAAACTGAGATCTTGGGCTAAAGCTCAAATTCCAGACGACACTCAAAGTTTAATACACAATAGTTTAGACTTGAGTCTCGGAGGGCAACAGTGTCCTTGAGGATAAGTTGTCAGTCATCCGTGGATAAGGCTCAATGTTGTTATAAACAATTGACATGGTCAGAACTAAGTTTTGCTTGAGCAGCATGACCTCCTTAAGTTTTAACAAAGATCAGATCTCATCTTGGGACATAGGTGCTTTTCATTTACTTTGGACCTCAACTGTAAAGTTGAATTGTAATATGAATAAATTAGACAATAGCCCATTCCAGATTTAACCTCAGAGGCAGTAAATGAAGAAGTTTTCCAACGCATGACCCTTGATGAGTGATGTCACCCAGTCTTCCTATTATACTCTTTTCATAGGTGATGCTGTAAGCATTAGATTGCTTTGCTTTGTAAACATACCCTTTACAGACAAGTGGGTTGAAGGTAGAATTCTCAGGCCAAATCTACTTTACACAGAAGGTAAATAAGTGTAGTCTAACCCTAGAACGGTTGGAGTGGTTAAGCTGTAATAACTCATTTTTGCTTGAATGGGTGTTGGCCTAGCTCTTAGTCATAGGTCATAGTGTTGTAGTGTTTCCCCTCAAAAGAATGTGCTTCTTGTGTTTGTACTAAACAACCAAACCAAATTTCCTGCCTTCCTGCTGAAATACAGGTCTTCTTGAGTTCTCTTGAGAATGGTTGACCATAGCTAGCTCCAAGATATTGTATATTCACTACTTTTGTAAAGGTGTGTAATGACTAAAACGAATCAGTATGAAGCCAGGGTGTGAAATATAGGCGTGAACGCCGTGACCGTGGATGAGATGTATTTAATACTCTCCACTAGGAGGCGCTATGAAATGCTGTTACATGACAACTTCAAGTCGTCCATTAGGTCAACGGGTAGCAAATGAAGGACAATGAGTCTAGGGTGGCAAAATGTCTCGTAAACGAATAAATTCTGTAAAGCTTCCAATCAGAACCTCAGGACAAAAGTAACTACAAAGAATTTTTTTAGAAATACAGTATATACTAACTTAGAATTGATATGTATAAAAGAATCTTGATTTAAAGTTTAAAAGAGACACTCTTATTTAGAAAACCGAGTAAAATAACATCCATGCATATGTCCTGAATACAATAAACATATACAAAGATAAAAAGACAATATATTTGTCTATTCGAGCAAGTTTCCAATCAGTCTTCATCAATTTCCCGATTTCCTGGTTTAACAATTTAGAACCAGATAAATAAGTACCAGGGCTCATAACTAGCCATTCCCAGTTGACAGGGATTTAATGATTATATAATCACGCTATACAATATTGTCACTCAGGATTTCTATAACAGGGGTTTTTCCCTCAGATCTGGTTCCAGGAACCTGTCATTGAGGGTATAAACGAGAAGCATCCGTGACCCAAGGGCGGGGGAACAATGTTAGTATTGTTGTGATGGAGCAATTCCAGCCTACAATTGGATGACCACTATTTCACTGGATATATTTAAGCTGGTGTTTTCCAAGAGGTTTGCTTTAGAGCAAGAGTGTGTAAAGGTATTACTGAAGTGCACTGTCATGTTTGAGGCTTTTTGCTTTAGCTCACCAAAACCATATAATGCAGCAGTTTAATAATTGTGTAAGGAGAGAATATGAACAAATGGCATTAAAATGAAAGAAATAAAAGACATTATAATTTAGAATATACAATCATGTGTAAGAGAGGGATATGAAAGAGATTTAGTATTTGCAAGATAGTGACTGACAGAGAGTGGAGAGAGAAAGTGGAGGGGGAAGTTGTGGAATGACAGACATTTAGTGAATTCACAGAACACAGGTACCTTTAGTCCCATTGTCCCCACACCCAAACTGCACATACCAGCTTAACATGTCAGCTATAATGCCAAACCTGTTAGAGGTCTGAGCTTGTTCTTCCACTTCACCACATACACATAACACCTATTGGGAAAGACAAAATGAACTATTATTTTCAGCTTTAAGCATTTAATGAACATCACGTAATTAAACATACAGAATATTCCTGTGGCTTAGATGCAAGGTCTATATAGAGAGTATAGAAATATATTTTCCTGCCACTAGGGGTCGCCACAGAGAGTCACTCACATAGCAGATCTGGCCATTCCTGAGGCGACCTTCACACTTTTGGGCTTAAGACCAGATAATTTAGCATCTGGCAAGCATGTTTTTGGACCATGGGGGAAACACACGCAAACACGAGGAGAACATACAATCTCCCCACAGAAATTTCCTTGGTTGCCTCTTCCGAGTCTTTCTTGTTATGAAGCACTACGCCGCAATGGTGTCTAATGTCTAATGCAAAGCATTGTTATTGTAGCCTAACAGTAATAATGCGGACACCCAGTGTATAGGAAATGCTCTTTATTAGGATAATACACACTCACACACACACACACACAAATATCCCCGCTAATTCCCATATCATTCACACTGTTGATATACTCAAAATTACTAAACCAACCATAAATGAACTTATCTGAACATAAACATTCATGAAACACATTCTTTTAACTAATTAAACAGATTATAACACAAAATAGAACAAGAAAACTTGTCCGGTGCACTGCATGCTGGGAAGCTAATCCACTTCTGGATGCTACATTATAGATGATGAACTCAATACAACTGGGCCAGAGACAAGAGTGTTGTTTATTATACTGAATTATGGATGTATTACATCCCGAAATATGCTTCTCCATCTTTCGGCCTCTCCCTTCATCAGGGGTCGCTATAGCAAGTCAAGCATCACTGAAGAACTCGAATCATTGATTTTGCAAAAGTTTTACCCCGAATGCCCTTCCTGATGCAACCTGGCAATAGAAATACACTGGCTTGTCCTCTCTAATGGATGGTTTATCCTGACACATGCTATTTACTGAATAAAATTCCCAGAAGACAAACCCCAGCAAGGCCAGATTTGATTTACGTACACAAATCTGGCAGAAAAAGAAAATGTTACCCTAGACAAATCTAATTACAGTATAAGCACAAGTTACTGAGGGAAGAAATCTAAGAGCAGAGTTACATGGGCACTCCAGGTACACTCCAGGGTCAGTGGTGATTTAGTGGTTAAATCACTATGGTGGTTAAATCACTATGGTGTCCGCAGTTATTACGTCAGTACTATCAAGTTTCCACTACTAGGTCCTACAGTAAATCCCTTAACCCTTTGTTCTCTGCACTCTGACCCCAAGTAAGAACTGGGATTATTTGAATAACAGAATTTCAGTGTGGGTAAAAATTTAGGTTCTGACCTCTGACCTCTCTTCCTATAGGACACAGGTAAATGACCTGTCCTTAGTGGTTGCACGCATGCAGAAGAATGCTGACACAGTGGAAAAAGATGTGCTGAAAGCTGAGGAACTTTTGGTTATTGTGAGTCTACATTTATCCATCCATTACATTTTCATATTCTTATATAGCCGTAACACAATTGCAGTATCACTATGACTGGATCCATAATGGCTCTGAATAATGTGACCCAAGATAATTGATTGATTACTAACCATCATATCTGCTTTGGTATCTGTTTCAGGATGCAGAAAATGACAAGAAAAATATTGAATTTAAACACCAGAAGGAGAACTCGGAATGCCTGGCTGAGGCTGAAGGGCTCCTCCGGGATCTCTTTCTGGATTTGGACAAAGCCAAGAAAATGAAACACCCTCAGGCAGGAGAGATCGAGAAAGAGTGAGTACACAAACACCAAGTGATAGTTACTCGGAACTAATGAATGCAAATTTGCTTTATTTATTTATTTACTTCTGCTTAATCCACACGGGGTCGAGGGCCGGTCTCTGGGTGCAAGGGCAGGAACAACACTAGACAGGGTCACCGGGCAACTCTGGGTGCAAGGGCAGGAACAACACTAGACAGGGTCCATTGTGCTAGTTCCACACACTTACACACACACAATAAGTGCTACGTTAGAGGGAAGAAAACCGGAGAACCCGGAGAATACCCACACAAACACGGTGAGAACATGAAAACACTACACAATTATATATACATATCGCAAATCGTAAATATTTTACTCAAACTGCATCATGGTTCGTATGTAGACTATTTGAAACAGTACGGTCCGTCTACTTGGCAGCCAACGGATTGTTTTTGTTTTAAAATAGGAAAACAGAAAACGAAAAACG
>JAOUQV010000010.1:1513013-1523981 GCA_028565295.1 Aspidoras spilotus | reverse complement strand
TGGAATATGACATGACTTCTTTATTATTATGCAGAGATCAGCAAACATAATAGTCTCCACAGTGGATTATTGCCACAGCCATTTTAGATTCCACCAGTCAACTATATAGCACACATTTATAAAATGGATTGTTTACAGTGAATCACTTATTAGGACAACCTGGAAAGTGCCATATTATCACTGAATAAGTTCCCCAGTTTATGGTTACATAATCATCGGCTCTTGTATATGGTCTTGACCTGTCCACTGAACAGCAGAAGGCAACATTTAACATTTAGCAATACGTTTGTTCTGTTCCCGTACCACAGTGTCACCTCCAACAAGAGTGGAGGAACCATCAACAAACATCCCATTAAAGGTCGCACAGCAGCCGGCTATTTATGGTTAAACTAGTGAGGCAAGCTGGTAGAGCTACTGTAGTAGACATGACTATATCATCCAGTATCTGTTCATTCATCCTTATTAACTGTCTGATGAGGATCTTTTTGGTTTACATTACCCTTCAAACTTGTTTATATATTGTGATGTAGAGCTAAATTTAAATGATGGAAGGTACATCTTTAGTTAAAAAAATGGTTTATTCACTACATGCATTTTTCTTGACAGCATCATGCTGCGTTTGCCTGCAGTTGGTCGGGCCCTGGCTGGGGCAGCCCATGCTAAAGGAAACCTCACCACCTCTACAAATGGTAAAACTTTACATACAGAAAATGTAAAATGTCCTAATTCACAAAATAATAATTTACAGAATATTATGTAAATGTTTTTTGTCATGGTTTACAAACCCGATTTAAAAAAAATTGGGACAAAGTGCAAACTGTAAAAAAATACGGAATGCAATAATTTACAAATCTCAAAAACTGATATTGTTTTCACAAAAGAACATAGAAAATATATCAAATGTCCCAATTGAGGCATTTTAAAATTTCATGCCAAATATTGAATCAATTCAAATTTTAAAACGGCAACACATCTCAGAAAAGTTGGGACGGGGCAATAAGAGTCTTGAAAAGTTAAAGGTGCAAAAAGGAACAACTGGAGGACCAATTGGCAATCGGTAAGTAACATGACTGGATTTAAAATAAGCATCTTGAGTGTCTCTCAAAAGTAAGGATGGGAAGAGGATCATCTACAGTGCATAATATGATCAAAAGATTCAGAGAATCTGGAAGAATCTGTGTGCGTAAAGGTCAAGGGTGGAAAACCACACTGTGTGCCTGTGATTTTTGGCCTGCATCACATACAGGCATGGGAGCTAAAACGCTATAGTTCAAAGAAGAAGCCTTATCTAAACAAGATCCAGAAGCGCAGCCATCTTCTTTGGGCCAAGGCTCATTTAAAATGGACTATGGCAAAGTGGAAAACTTCTGTGGTCAAACTTGAAGTTCTTTATGGAAATCAGGGACGCCGTGTCATTCGGAGGAGAAGGACGACACAAGTTGTTATCAGCGCTCAGTTCAGAAGCCTGCATCTCTGATGGTATGGGGTTGCATTAGAGCATGTGGCATGGTCAGCTTACACATCTGAAAGGACACAATCAATGCTGAAACGTATATCCAGGTTCTAGAGCAACATATGCTAGGTTCTACCATAGGTCTACCATACAGACGACGTTTCTTTCAGGCAAGACCTTGCATTTTCCAACATGAAAATACTAAACCATCTACTGCATCAAATACAGCATCGTGGATGCGAAGAAGAAGGGTCAAGGCCAGCCTGCAAACTTTTGGGGCATCATAAAACGAAAGATATGAAAAAAAAGACACAAGACAGTTGAGCATCTAGAATCCTACATTAGACAAGAATGGGTTAACATTCCTATTCTTGAACTTGTCTCCTCATTCCCCGGACGTTTACTGACTGTTGTAAAGTGGCTTCTCACAGTGGTAAACATGGCCTTGTCCCAAAAATGTTCAAAATATCAAATGAGCTAATATGTGCATGACATTTTAAAATGCCTCACTTTCGACATTTGATATGTTGTTAGAAATACGGTTATAAAATAGCCGTCTTCGAAAATCGCTTCAGGACCGACAGTCATTACAAAATTGATGGCGATGGTGGCATAATTGGTTCTTAGATTTAGGGGCAATTACTTTTACACATTGATTTTATTAGTTTTAACTGCATCTGTATATTCAGTAAATGGAATGCTCATTTATTTATTTATTTATTGTTTAACGTCATCCTCAGCACCAGTGTCTCTATTAATGACAGGAACATGATCATACTCATACACAAGTCTCATATCAATACACAAGTTAATGACAATTTAGCATTTTTAATTTACTTAGCGTGCATGTCTTTGGACTGTGGGAGGAAACCGGAGCACCTGGAGAAAACCCACGCGAACATGGGGAGAACATCCAAACTCCACACACAAATTCCCAAGTCGCCCTATCCAGGCGTCCTTGGAATGCTACTGTAAAAGATGAATTGTGCGATTACTTATTTTGTATATATTTTATATAATTTGGTGATTGGAAACACTGAAATGTGCCAAATGTGAATCAAAGGACATAAACGTGTCTGAGGGTCCTAATGAATGATTGTTTAAGGAAGTTTAAGGAAATTTCAGTATTGATCCCCTAACCATTGCAATACAATCTCAAATGGTTTGGAAAAGGTTTTTCTAAAATGTATTTACAACTGTTGAACTGACTTTTGCCAATCCTGTTTTATTCCATAAACATAAACACACAGATGAATTATTTTGTCTTTTACTTGTTTCAGTAAGATCTTCTATCCGGGCTTCGAGTAACCTGGTTGAAGTGTTTGTAGATGGCAAGCCTGTGATGGTTGAACCCGGGACGACTGTACTTCAGGTGAAGCATCACTAGCCAGCAGTAGCTGATCATTTCTTCTTATTTACATGAAATATAAATGTGAAAGCTTCTAAACTGACATGCTTGTTCTTTTCTCATAGGCCTGTGAGAAAGTCGGAGTACAAATTCCTCGTTTTTGCTACCATGAGCGTCTGTCTGTAGCAGGAAACTGCCGTATGTGTCTGGTAGAGATCGAACGAGCACCAAAGGTATCTTTGTCTTGCATATCTAACCAGATAGGGATATGCTAACTAAGCATTTTAATCCCATGGGGCACATCTGCGCAGCCCATCTTTGCAAAGCATTAATGGTGTATGATATTATAACATAAAAAGCTGCATACTGTAAAATAAGACTTTCTTTGTCACATGTAAGTTACTGCACAGTGAAATCACAGTGATATTTGGGACCTCTGCAGCAAGAATATGACCCAGCTGAACCCTGTACCTTCCGATCAGTAGACCAAAGTTTTAAACACCACAGAATTTACAATATATAAAGTTAATTCATGACAAAAATGGTATCCTTAAACTACTAGTAGTCTACACTCTCTGCCATGTTATTAGGTACGCCTTGCTAGGAAAAGTGTTGACCATATTCAGAACTGCCTTAAATATCCGTGGCAAACTTTCAACAGAGATTGTATTCTGCATTGCTCGGTTGTAATGAGTGGTTATTAAAGTTGCCTTTCTATTATCTTAAACTAGTCTGTCCGTTCTCTTCTGACCTCTCACATCAACAAGACATTTTTGTTCACACAACTGTCACTCACGGGATATTTTATCTTTTTTATCCATGCTCTGTAAACTATAGAAATGGTTGTGTGTAAAAATCCAGCTAGAACCGCAGTTACTAAAATACAGCCCATCTGGCACCAACAACATGCCAAGTTCAAAGTCACTCACTGTAAATCCCCATTCTTCCCCAGACTGCTTCCCCAGATTCTCGGTTTGCACTTCAGCAAGTTGTCTTGACCACCTCTACATGCCTAAATGCATTGCGGCCATGTGATTGGCTGATTATAAGCAATTGAACAGGTGTACTTAATAAATTGAGCATACAGTTCAATTTAAATTGTGTTTGAACTGACTACATTTAATTAAACCTACATTTGGCACCAAATTTTTTTCCGGACCAGAAAGGATTCTCTATAGCACCTCTTTGAAAGAAATGAATTAAACACATGCAACCCTATCAAATTCTCTGTAATTAACGAATACAGTGGTACCTGGGGATACAAGCTGCCCCACATACGAGCCACTGTATTAAATGTCTATAAATCTGCCTCGTGACCATGTTGCTTTGTAAAAACTGCTATTGAAATAAAATGAAATAAATATATATGAACCAGACCTGCCTGCCTGGGGCAAGACCATGATCAAGAAGGTGGTTTGCACATAGTGAGGCTTAACCATTGCATCTAGGCTGAGCGGCTCTTTGCGATGTTCCCTGCTGTGAGTATTTCCACCGCATAATTTCTGTGGAATGGCAATTAACCTTTTGAAGGCAGTGGTAAATGAGTTACTAATCGCAAGGTCAAGCCCCAGCAATGGCAAGCTGCCACGTTTGGGCCCTTGAGCAAGGCCATGAACGCTCTGTGCACCAGGGTTGCTAGATTAAGGATGGCCCTTTTCCAAATTCCTGAAAATGTTGGGATATATATCATGAGAAACAATATTACTGATCTAATGCTTATGTTTTTTTTTGTTTCCCCTGATAGCCGGTTGCTGCGTGTGCTATGCCTGTCATGAAAGGCTGGAACATACTTACAAACTCTGAAAAGACACGAAAAGCCAGGTATTTTTTCACCTGCATCATTACAGCCAGGTTTATTTGCTCTTCTCTGATTTATTATCCTAATTTAATCATTTGTTATTTTTAGAGAGGGGGTCATGGAGTTCCTCCTTTCCAATCATCCACTTGACTGTCCTATATGTGATCAAGGAGGAGAGTGTGATTTGCAGGTATGAAGACTTTCCTGGTCACCTCATCTATCTATCCATCTATTCATGATAAATATTCCTTATAATTAATCATTTAACTATCAAGTGTTTAAACTGTCTATTTGTTGTAGGATCAGTCAATGATGTTTGGTTCGGACCGGAGTCGATTCACAGAGGGGAAAAGAGCAGTGGAGGACAAAAACATTGGACCTCTCATAAAGACAATAATGACACGCTGCATTCAGTGCACACGCTGTGTTCGGTGAGTGGATGCTGTGTCATACGCCTTAAATATTTTATTGTGTTTCTCTATTTATATACTCAAGGTTGATTTGATTAAGCACAAAGTCGAATTTATTAATCTAATAAATATTTCCCTAAACCCAGTCGACCTAGGAAATTCGTGTTCATGTTCCCCCTGTGTTTGTTTGGGCTTACTCTGGGTGATCCGGTTTCCTTCTACAGTATAAAGACATGCATGTTAGGTGAATTGGAGATGTCCACATGTGTATTATATATATAGCCTTGCGTATACTGTAAATCTAACTGTGTTTGTGTCAATTGACACTGAAAATGTCTAACCCTAAACCAAATCTTGCAGTTTTTACAAATATTATGTTATTGATTATTTAAAAATATTTTTCATACTTCTAGCGATTTCAAACCGGATAGAAGATCACTATGAATAGCTTAGAAAGTGGAAAAAGTCCTTTCTTAGTTTCCAGTACATCAGGTCAAATGTTGGGGCAAATAATTTAAAATAATCAAAAAACATTAATTCTGTTTTTATAAAAATACAAACTCTTTTCCAAAAAAGTTGGAACAAAGTAGCCACTGTAAATAAAACTGGAATGCAATCATTTACAAATCTCAAAAACTGATATTGTATTCACAGTAGAACATGGACAACATTATAAATGTCAAAAGTAAGACATTTTGAAATTTTATGCCTAATATTGACCTCATTTGAAATACAATAACAGCAACACATCTCAAAGTTGGGACGGGGCAATAAGAGGCTGGAAAAGTTCAAGGTACGAAAAAGGAACAGCTGGAGGACCAGTCGGCAATAGGTCATTAACATGACTGGGTATAAAAAGAGCATCTTGGAGTGGCTCTCAGGAATAAAGATGGGAAGAGGATCACCAATCCCCTGATTCTGTGCTGACAAATAGTGAAGAGAGATCAGAAAGGAGTTAGACAGTGGAAAATTGCAAAGAGTTTGAACATATCATCACCTACAGTGCATAATATCAAAAGATTCAGAGAATCTGAAAGAACTTCTGTGCATAAGGGTCAAGGGTGGAAAACCATACTGGATGCCCGTGATCTTCGGGCCCTTAGACTGCTCTGCATCACATACAGGCATGCTTCTCTATTGGAAATCACAACATTGGATATGTTGTGGACATATTTCCAGAGAACATTATCTGTGAATACAATTTACTGTGCCATCCGCCATTGCCATATAAAACTCTATAGTTCTTTAGTGCGTGTGACATGAGCAGCTTACAAATCTGGAAGGACACCATTAATGCTGAAAGGTATATCCCATCCAGACGCCGTCACTTTCAGGGAAGACCTTGCATTTTTCAACATGATTATGCCAAACCACATACTGCATCTATTACAGCATCATGGCTGTGTAGAAAAGGGCCCAGGTACTGAACTGGCCAGTCTGCAGTCCAGGTCTTTTATCCATAGAAAACATTTGGCACATCATAAAGCGGATACGACAAAAAAACCTAAGACAGTTGAGCATTTAGAATCCTACATTAGACAAGAATGGGTTAACATTCCTATCCCTCAACTTGAGCAACTTTTACAGACTGATGTAAAGAGAAAGGGGGATGTCTCACAGTGGTAAATATGGTTTGTTGCAACTTTTTTGAGATGTGTTGTCACGAAATCTTAAATCACCTAATTTTTCTCAGTTTAAACATTGGACATGTCATCTGTGTTCTATAAAATATGGAATTTTGAAACTTCCACATCATTGCATTCCGATTTTATTTGTACGTTGTCCCAATTTTTTTGAAATTGGGTTTGTAGAATTTATTAAGTCATGACACGTTAAAATAAAGTAAAAGTAATAAATCTGGGCAATATTGGTCAGATCAGCAGCTCGTCCTTGGATATACAGTAGCTATATTTTGTTATAGATACATACTTATTGCAAAAGATTTCCAAACACCAGAGCAATCATCAAACTATAAATTTCTTGCAGCTTTGCTAGTGAGATTGCTGGTGTAGAGGATCTGGGCACCACAGGACGTGGCAACAACATGCAGATTGGCACTTATGTAGAGAAAATGTTCATGTCTGAGATGTCTGGGAACGTGATCGACGTGTGTCCTGTCGGAGCTCTGACATCGAAGCCCTATGCGTTCACAGCCCGGCCCTGGGAAACTAGGTAAATCCGTTAACCCAAGCAGCAGTTTAGAAATGTACAACTAAAGCTCAGGTTTAACTGGAATGAAGCCAGCACTAAAGACCAGCACTTATTGAGTGATCTATTGAATGTATTACTTCTGTTAACAGAAAGACAGAATCGATCGATGTGCTTGATGCGGTGTGTTCTAATATTGTGTTGAGTACAAGAGGCGGAGAGGTCATGAGGGTCTTGCCTCGCCTTAATGAGGACATAAATGAGGAGTGGATCTCGGACAAAACCAGGTAAACCTTTTAACGGAATCAAATGAGGACCATGGACTAAATGTAACATATTCTTTGATTTCAGTTCCCTTTATTTTTTCTTGTTTATTTCTTTTAAGGTTTGCGTATGATGGACTTAAGAGGCAGCGCTTGACCCAGCCAATGGTAAAAGATGATAGCGGTCAGTTGGTTCCCACTTTTTGGGAGGATGCGCTCACACGTGTAGCTGGCGTGGTAATTATTATATATTATTACAAGGATATGTGGTGCTAAACATTTGGTGCAAAGTACTTTGTGTACTATGTGTATATCATTATTATGTGTGAATGGATCTGCAGCTTCAGGGGGTCCAGGGATCTGAGATTGCAGCGATTGCTGGTGGGTTGGTGGATGCAGAGTCCCTGGTATCCTTGAAAGATCTGCTGAACAGGCTGGACAGTGAAATGCTCTGCACTGAAGAGATTTTTCCTATGGCTGGTGCTGGGTGAGTGGTGTTGGTTTGTTTTTATTTAGCATCCCTTTTAAATGTGAAGCGCCTCTTCCTTAAGAGGCGTATTGATTATATTGAGTGTATGGGTAATGTGCATAGTAAATACACTCTGGAATCTTTTCCTAACCCAGAATCGACCTGCGCTCCAATTACTTGCTGAACAGCCGTATAGCTGGCATCGAAGAGAGTGATCTGTTGCTTCTGGTTGGAACAAACCCACGATTTGAGGCTCCGCTGTTCAATGCACGTATTCGCAAGAGGTGCTCACCTGTCAATGTTGGAACTATTAGTACTACCTGGTCTGATATGCAAATTGCTGTAATAAGGTTTTTTTTTTTCATTTTAGTTGGCTCCATAATGAGTTGCAAGTCTCTTTGGTGGGTCATGAAGTGGATCTCAGCTATTCTTACAATCACCTGGGTGAGTCCACTCGGGTGCTGCAGGAGATCGCTGCTGGAACCCACCCTTACTGCAAGGTAACAAACTCCACCTTTCTTATAACTTAAAACCTCTAATATCTGTATGTCACTATATAATCAGTAGATCTGGGATTATATCAGATTATTTTTAAACTTGGCTGAAAATATGTTTATTATTTTAAGAATTAAGTGTCATTAAGTACAGAAATGAAGTACCATCAGTTGACTGATGCACTCTTTCCACTGTTTGGCAAGTTTTTTTTTTAGTGTGAACAATAGTGTCCGTGACATAATGTAAAGGTTGGATGAGAGAAATGAGAACAAAGGGATTATACAGTGGTTTGCCATAATAATTTTTCTTCCCATGCTTCATTATTGTATGGAACATATCTGTTTAATAACAGAAAAAGCTCAAATCTATGAAATCTCTGACCTCGCTGCTATTGTTTGTACGTGATCTATCCTCGATTGCAATAGATGTTTTAAGAATTCCAGATGGAACCAGTAAAAGAGGCGATCTGTGCATGTTTTATCTATAAATGTCATTATTTTATTATTCATCCTACACTGAACATACAATAACTGGCTGCTTTATTAGGTACACCTGTTAAATTAATGGTTACCACACATATCTAATCAGCAAATAACATGGCTGCAACTCGATGCATTTAAGCATGTAGAGGTGGTCAAATGGAAACTGAGCATCAAAATGGGGAAGAAAGGCGATTTAAGTGACTGAATGTGGCATTGTTGTTGGTGATAAATGGGCCGGTCTGCATATTACGGGAACATCTGATCTAGTGGGATTTTCACAGACAACCATTTTAGGATTTAATAAAAATGGTCTGAAAAAGATAAAATATCCAGTAAGCTGAAGTTGTGGACAAAAATGCCTTGTTGATGTAAGAGGACAGAAAAGAAGAGATTATAAAAAGGTAACAGTAACTCCGATCACTCGTTACCACCAAGGAATGCAGGATACCATCTTTGTTGAAAGTATGCCATGAAGAATTAAGGCAGTTCTTAAGGGAAAATGGGGTCCAACATTTTACTAGAAAGGTGTATTGTACCTGATAATGTGACCAGTGAGTGCAAGTTATCAGCTGAATGAATTCTATTGATGCATCAATTTTAAAGGTAATGAACGATATTAGTGTTAATCATCTGTTTGAGCTTTGTTTTCAGAGTCAAGGGAAGTTGCAGATGTATACCAATATCAGATTAGGTCCAGTTTTTTGAAACACTGTTCAACACTCATTTACACTTAAGTAAATGAATGTTTCTTAGTAACTAGTCTTTCTGTTTTTGTTAGGTGTTAGAAAGCCATTGTACCCAGGGAAAACCAACACAAATGAAATTCAAACTAGGATCCAAATCTGTAAAGTGACAGATTTGGCCCAGAACAACATTGACACCCATCATCATGTATTTAATTTTTAAATGGTTGATTTAAGTACTTTGTGTTATTCATTTCATAGGAAACCAAGTCATTTATCACATATTATAGGCGCAGGCCAGAACAGGAACCTGCAAAATGGACTGTTACACTGAGATCAGAACAGAAGATTTAATTTATATTAACACTGTTTCTTGGTGTTAGGTAATGGCCCAGGCCAAGCGGCCAGTAGTTGTGGTTGGAAGCTCCTGTCTCCAAAGGGCTGATGGTGCTGCCATACTAAGTGCTGTGTCCACCATTGCCCAGAATGCACGTGCCAGCAGTGGTGTTGATGAAGGATGGAAGATCCTTAATGTGCTACACAGGTTAGTCTATTTACAGGTTTTTGTTTGGCAAACTCTTTATTAATTCCTTGTTAGAACACTTATAGATAGATGATTGGTCACTGATGTGCAAAGTTGGTGTGGGTCAGTTAGTCTTAAAGCAATTGATATTGATTAAACTAACTGGCCTGTCTAAAGTACTGTATGTAGAATACAAATTGGGTACAAGTGTTTCTAGAAATGTGCTATTGGTTTTACACTTTCACATCATCATCTGTATCCTGATTTAAAGTTCTGTGCATGTGTTTCAAGAGTGGCCAGTCAAGTAGCAGCACTGGATCTTGGTTATAGGCCTGGTGTAGATGCAATCAGGAAGCAACCCCCCAAAGTGCTGTTTCTGCTGGGAGCTGATGCTGGCTGCATTACTAAAGCAGACCTGCCCAAAGACACCTTTGTTGTCTATCAGGGTAAGTATTTCTAGTTATCCATGTGTACCTCACCAAGTGGGAACAAAAGAGGTAGGAACCATCAGCTTACTGTTTTTACATCGTAGAAAGATGTGGAACTTTGAACCAAAATATTGGGCTCAGACCAAAAGACAGATGTCACTAGTCATGTCCACGTCTTATATACAGACTCATTCAAAAAATTACAATATCATGGAAAAGTTGATTAATTTCCATACATTATATAGCAGATGGGAAGTGTGGAAAAGAGGTGAAGAAGAGAGTGGATGGAGAAAAGTGTCAGGAGTGTTGTGTGACAAGGGTTGCCGCAAATGTGAAAGGAAATGTTTACAAGAGAGCAGTGAGACCAGCCTTGTTGTATGGTTTGGAGACTGTGGCACTGACTAAGAGACAGCAAGCAGAGCTGGAAGTGGCAGAGCTTAAGATGTTGAGGTTCTCATTAGGAGTGAC
>JAOUQV010000010.1:1354973-1365506 GCA_028565295.1 Aspidoras spilotus | reverse complement strand
TCTTCACCTCTTTTCCACACTTCCCATCTGCTTGGACAGTTGATCCTAAGTATCTGAATTCCCGCACCTTTGTGACCACTTCTCCCTGTAGCCTGACAGTTCTACCTGCCTCCCACTCATGAATGTCAACTGAATTGAACAACCAGAAAAGAGTCTGTGATGGAGAATGTAGAATTTACCATCCAGGTGGATCGGCGGGTGTTGAAGACAAGGTCGGCTCAGCACTCTCTCAGTGGTAGTGTGTTCCTCAGCACAAATAGAGAAATAGCAGAGAAAGAAATATTCACTTCCATTGGTTTATTACTGCACATTATAATCTTTTCTTCTGTGAATAATAAAGAAATATTATGGAAATATAAAAACTTTTTTTATGAAATTGGTCGGAATATATAAAATAAAATTAGGAAAGTTATCTTATTATATTTTATTCATTATCTGGAGGAAACCTGCACACATTGGGAGAACAGGCAGAATCCACACAGATATTTCTTGCTGTAAGGCAACAGCACTCACTGTGCCATTGTGCTATAGGATGAAAATGATACTATATAGAATGAAATCCCTGGTCATTTTCATGTTGTTGATCCAATTTTAAAATCTTAAAATATAATTAGTGACATCAGTTATGCCTTTATGTCAGTACTATGGATGGGTGATGGCAGTAAGTCTCATTTGGAGTGAATTTGATTGGAAATACAAACAGCCACTTGCCCTTTTGACTGCGTGATTATATGCATTATTGAGATTATTAGACAATATCTCAGGTTAGTCGCAAAAGCAATGGACATTATTTTGGTGAAACACAATGAACACAATTTTATAAACAATTTCTTCAATTAACAGTGACTAAGGGACAAAGGGCCCTGATCTTACATCATGCCAACAGTCTATTTTCATACCTTCTGCCTGCGTCACTTAAATAGCAATGGTGCTTGTGAATATATTTACGGTAAAAGGCATGGTAGTTTTGTTTTCAGGTAAATTGTACTGTCTTGTCAATGGAAAACACGTGCGCCACAGATTGAAATCAATCAGACATTCATTGCTATCTTGGCAGTGACTTTTCAACACAGTCACGTGCTCATCATGATTACAACCCCTGCTTGTTACGCAAACATGGACAAGCAGCAGTGCACAAACCCACAGTGTGTGCCAGTCGACAGATTTCACATTAACAATGAACAATACAAAATAAAATACATTATTGTTTATTTACACAAGTCATTGCTTTTATTAGTGTTTGCTAATTAATAAATGCAAGTCATTAATGATATTCTTTAATTGGTCACCAATTGCGTAAATACCCATGGTTGTTTAAACAAAGTGACTAGTGTATGTGGACAATGACTGAGAAGAGGATTGTCAAAAGAGCACATAAATCAAAATTTAGCTGCAAGATTGTTTAAGTTGAACCAAATATTAATCACTGAACGCTAATAATATTACTGCATTTATGCAGAGAATGCATACACATAGTCTCTACTACCAGGAAGTAGAGATTACCAGGAAGTTTTAGCACACCTCATGCTTCCTGCTGCTGACCAACTTTTGGGTGATGCTGATTTCATTTTCCAACAGGACTTGGCACCTGCACAGTACCAAATCTACAAGTACCTGGTTTAAGGACCATGGTATCCCTGTTCGTAATTGTCCAGCAAACTCATCTGACCTTAACACTATAGAAAATGTATGGGGTACTGTGAAGAATATGCGATACGCCAGACCCAACAATGTTGAACAGTCGAAGGCCACTATTGGAGCAACCTTGGCTCTCATAACACCTGAGCAGTGCCACAGACTGATCAACTTCATGCCATGCCGCATTGTAGAAATCCCACGCGAGCACGGGGAGAACATGCAACCTCCACAAAGAAATTTCTCAGGCTACAGCTGTGCCACCGTGCCACCCCCAATGATAACATTAAATTCCCTATTACAACTGCCAGTCAAGAGATGGTAATGCAAGATTTCATGGATAAGGTTGGGTTTTTTGGGGGTTCTGGTTAAGCAATGCTCAAATCTATGCAACGCGTAATTTTTTAAAATGCCTAAATCAAGCTGAAATGCCTAAATCAAGCTGAAATGCCTAAATCAAGCTGCGCTGTTGACAGCTTGCCTAAAGATTGCTAAAATAGGGTCCAAAACTTGTTTAATTACAATTCACTGATGCTACAAATTGTTGTTAATGTTACTGCAAAAGCTACAAAATGTGATTGATTTGGCAGTAAAAAACAGGGCATTCACCATACAAAAACATCTCAATTTAAGCATCAAACCCCCTATCATACTTCAGATGGAGTTTTCACTCTTTGGCTTGAAATACGAACAGGACGCCTGCAGCTAAATTGGGCCGCATGGTGATTGTTGATTTCTGAGTTAATGTATTCATAAATTTCCCTCTATGCACACCCTTCCCTTTTTATAATTTTTTTTTCCCTCTCATTGCAAGCATCAACAATGGCATTCACCATCTCATTAAAGACCTAGGCGCCTGAGGCGGGCAGATAAACAGAAACCATTTGCATAAATATGAAACACCTCTATTTCGGAGAGGCTCTGGGCTAATAAACCTCGTGCACCTAGCTTAGGCATAAAATCGACTGACTGGCATTTGATCCTGTTGGTGACAGATGGACTGCTTCCACCAGGCACCAGTCTGGTGTGTTAAAGCAATTTGCTAAAGAGAACACTTGTTGATGTTGATTAGATTTTTATTTGAATACTTCTGATCAGGTAATTGATAGTAGTTTCAAATATTTCAAATATTCAAATATTTAAGTACTAATAATGCAGAAGCTATAAAAATATAGGAGCTCTATAGGAGCATCTCAATAAATTGTAATATCATCAAATAGATAATCTTGTGATATCTATTTCAAGTGTTTATGTTAATGTTTATAATTATAAATTACAACCAATAAAAATGCAAAATCATAATTTCCAAAAATGTAAATATTATATAAAATTTTTTTTTTTATCTAAAAAAATTAAAAGTATGTAAATTAAATGCACTCAATACTTGATCGGGGCTCCTTTTGCACAAATTGCTGCATCAATGTGTTGTGAAATGGAAGCGATCTGACTGTGGCCCTGCTGAGGTGTTGTGGAAGCCTAGGTTGCTTTAATAGAAGCCTTAAGCTCGTCTGCATTGTTGGGTCTGGTGCCTCTTATCTTCCTCTTGACAATACGCCATAGATTCTCTATGGGGTTTAGGTCGGGTGAAAGAATAGGTCGCTCTCAGGAGCACTGTGAATTCCAGCGTGGAACTGTGATATAATGCCACCCGTGCAACAAATCCATTAGTAAAATTTCCTTGCTTCTAAATATTCCACAGCCAAATGTCAGCTGTATTATAAGAAAATGGAAGTGTTTGGGCATGACAGCAACATAGTGCGAAGATGTCGTCTACTTTTTTGAGTCAATCACTACAGACCTCCAAACTTCATGTGGCCTTTAGCTCAAAAACAGTGCGCAGAGAGCTTCATGGAATGGGTTTCCATGGTTGAGCAGCTAAATATGTGAGTCAGGTGAGCAAATACTTCTGGCAATAGAGCGTATACAGTATACTGTATATATATATAGCCTTGTAGTTATTCTCTATTATGAGGTTTCCTTTTCTACAAAACCCTCTGTACTATATCTGTAAATCAGGATTCATTAGTGTATTAAAAACAACTTTGAATTATATACAACTTTGTATACCACTTCGAATTAGTCATATTTCTGTTTCTTAATAAACACTTCCTATGTAAGTTCTGTTGCACGGTGTCAGATCCAATTAAAATAGTTTCTATTTCTTATACCCAATTAAAACATTTTACATTCACTCTGTCCTCCGAAATTGTATTTTTTGACCGTGGTAATGTAGTGCAGCCACATTATTAGATATGCCACCCACAGCAGGGGTCACACAAGCTAAGCAGAAAAATAATTCTTTTTCAAATAACAATGTTCCCGTTTTCACATTGCATTCACCTTTTTAAATTATGAGGAAGAATATTTTCTAAATTGAAGCATTTCTGTCTAAATATGTGTATGTGTGTGTTTTTTCTATGCGCTCTGTTTTCATCGCCTATTTTTCCCTTTCACAGATCCACAGATCATCTCGCCCTCATCTTCGCGTGTCAGATGATGAAAAAAGGTTTCAAAACAACTCAGTGAAGTATGGGTTACCATGCAATAGCATCAGGAATATCACCGCAGGGACCAAAACAGTGACAACTGTTTGAAAATGTATTCTGACGTGAACTGAGTAGGATAACAAAACCTTCAGTGTCACAGTTTGGAAAAAAAACAAGCCATCAGAAATAAAACAGTAACACTTTCTTGACAGGAGCTATATTTTCTATGTGAAGATCATTTAAACACAGACAGGTTTCCATTCATTATTTGTTATTTATAATAATAATGTACCATGCATTGTCTTTGTTAGTAGTTTATACCTAAATCTACACTGGGAAATGTATATGAGCAATGATAATTGTTTTTGCACTTATCACGTTTCTCTGTCTGTGCATGTGTGTTTTTGGTGTTACACAGTTTTGGTACAAAGGTATGTTTGTGCATGTGCAAGTATTCACTGTTTTGCCCCAAACTGTTTTCTCTGGATCCACTATAATGTTTCTATAAAAATGCATACAGTTTGCCCTCACTAGCCCTCACACTTATATCATGTCTAAACATATAGCAACGTAAACAATAACTAGAAATTTAAGTTCCTGAAGAAACTGGAATGTGTGTTGTGCTGGTACATACCTGCGTTATAAGTGGGTGTTGCATTCTTAAGGGGTAAAGTGTTGGCGGGCATTCCTAATAAAATGAGCATTTCATTCCATCATGGCTGAGCATGGTTGCTGTTCTCAATAATAATATAATTTTATTGTGTTGTTCCTAATGTACTGACCTCTCATTACTTTGTGTCTGAGTGCCAACATGTGCTTCTAATAAAGTGAACGTTTTATTTTGTTGTGGTTCAGCGTTGTTGTGAGTTCCTAATGTAGAGAGCATTTAATTCTTTTGCACCGTCAACGTAGGAACCTAATAAAGTTTAGTGGCACCTGAGCATCTCTGCGTGTTCCTAACAACGTGAGCATTTGATCAAGTATGCTGTATAAATGCTTTCTTAAGGACCATGTGTTTCTAATGTTAAATGCATATGGAATTATGTAAAAATCTCAAACAATGTGTCCTTTTTCGTGCATCTATTCGTGATTTATTCATAAATTAATGGAAACTTTAGTTTTAAACTTTATTAGATCTGACATTTATAATCAAAGCAATATGATATGAAGAAAGAGAGGATACAACTGCAGTTTGTCTTGAGTAAAAGAGCTAGCTTGTGTTCCAGATATATTTGGGTTTTAAATCTTTTTTGATTTTGATTACTTTTATTGATCCACGGAGGGAAATTTTTCTCTGCATTTAACCCATCTAGATGTGTACACCTGGAGCAGTGTGCTGCCTCTATTGAGGCGCACAGGGAGCAGTTGGGGGGTTCATCCATGTCTTGCCTAGAGTAGGAATCAAACCGGCAATATCTTGGTCCCCAGTCCCTATACCTTATCCATTTAGCCACAGCTGACCCCAGAAAGTAACAAGCGCATACGGGGATCAAACCCACAATATTTTCATTATTAGCACCACACTCTTACCAAGTGAGCTATGGTGAAGTAATATATTACAGTGTACATTTTAAGAGTACATGCTTAAAGGGAAGGGGGAGTAATTTGGAAAACAGCATTTTCCTCTTTTGATTCTGCTAAGCAAGCGAAGTTAGCTTAGATATAACTTCCGTATATAGTTCTATATATAGTGTCTGAGCTGCCGTAAAAGCGTGTGTGTGTGAAAGAGAGATGCAGAGATGAGCTATTTTATTGCCTACTGAAAAGTAAGAAGATTATTCTAAACAATATGATGAATTTGTTGTTTTTTTTAAAAGTTTATTTCAATCAGTTCTAAAGTGGTCATTTTCTGTAGGGACTATCATACTGTGATGTCTGTCAGGTTTAGATTCGGTGGTGCAGCGTGGGCCAGTAAAATGTTCATGTTTCATATTTATTTAGAGTGTTATGTGTTTTAGTGACAGAAGTGGGATTGGGTATTCAAATATGGAAGCCATCTATTGAGAGATCGATTTTCTCCAGGCAGAGCAAAGCAGGCTCTGCCAGCCGGACCGAGCAAGGCTGAAGTTGTCATCGATGTTTCTGGATTTACTGGACTCATTACTGGACAGTAACGGTGACAATGAACTCTTGATTGGCGATTATGTTGGATTACTAGGGTGCCGTGTTTTTGCTGTGAGACTTGGGGAAAAATAGCGGGCAGAACAATATGGCTCCATGGGATTGAAATTAACGTGTGCAGCGGTGAAAGTGAGTGGGCAATGCGGGTGTTTGCCGGGTTGAATGGGATTCAGTGCTTGTGCGGGCTTTGCACAAGCTGTGTTAACGCAGCAGTGTTGGATTAACCGTGGAACATAGACAGGACTTATGAAATTTAATCACTCATTTTGCTGACATATTTGCAGTTTTGGAATGGGACTGTATGAGAACGGCACGAGCACATCATAACGTCAACACGGGCGACATGGGCAACAGAAGCTGGTCTTCCTTTGTGAATTACACACTCAATAAACTGTCTGATTCAAACGTAGTTTAGTTCATTCGATCTCCGTAGCAGTTATTGGCAAGTTCCTCAGCACGTGCAAGTTAAATCCTCACATGGCAGACAAGACAGTGCATCCGCATTCCTGTGCTGTTTACTGGAACGCATCAGCCAGGTGAGCAAAGCATGATCTGTCCGCAACAAAAGTAATACAGGTATGTCCGAAAATGTCTCAGCCCTGCATTAATTGCCATTATCACCAGCTCCAGGTTTGCCTGCACTCCATCAAAGTCTGCGGCGAGCATTAAAACATCCTCAAGGTAAGGAAAATGGCCGGTGTGCCAGGCTTATGATACACACTGGCATTGAGAACCACTCGCTCTCGGGACTCGGGTTTGGCTCTACAACCCTGGAGAAAGAAGAGACTTTTCCCAAAGCTTGAATCTGCTTGGGAGAGGACGTGTGTAGTGAAAAGTCACCACTGAGAAGTTGTGTACCCGATTGCAGTGGGTCGCAAGTTCATCTGGATCGCTTGGCTCTGTACCGACCCAGAGAGACTGTAAGCCAGAGCGTTCCTGCTACCAGAGGAGCGGGGGAACAGAACGCACCACAAGAGACTTCAAGAACGCTCACAGAGGCTGCCGCCCCATTTTCGGGAAAATGTGATGGAAGTTGAGGAGAGGGCTGTGTGATGTCCATCACTTTTGGATGTGTTTATATTGTTTATAGTTAGTGTGTTTTATGTATATGCCGTGTAAGTGTTTAGTAGAGGGATTAGCGGTATAAGGGGTGTGTAAGTTCATTTAGGTGTCTGACTGTGTGTGTGTGATCTGCGTCCTTGCTGTTACGTCACAATACTATTGATTTTGCTTTAGTTGGATAGGTAAATGTTCAATAAAAAGGGGGAATTTCACTTCTACTGCACACAGTGTAAGTATGTCAAATAAATGAGTCAGTAATTCATCAACACCCTTTTTTATATTTAATGTTTTCATATAGTCTCTAAATTCGCAAGAAAGAAGCAAAAGAAATGCATACTTCAGGAAAAACTGGTTACAATACTAAATACACTATGCATATTGCACATAAATCTAGACATGTACATCATGGTCAAGTCATTCCATTTTATTGAATTAAGCCACCATTTTTTCATCTTCCCAGAGTCATCCATGGCAACTATCCATTTGATGCCCATGCACATAGCATTGAAGAGTTCTAGAAGCAACATCTGTCAAGAATTCAGTTCAATTCAATTTGACTCAATTAGTCATGACTACTATATATTGTTGATGCACATGGACCCGAGTTGGTCTTTTTGATAGTTAATTTAGCTACAGTAAAAATAGGCATCTAGTAATATTTTTATTTTCTTCTATTAAATTGGAGATACATGCTGATTTAGACTAATTCTATTTGTATGAAAGACTCATAGGCAGAATGAAAGGATCTGAGTTGCGCTTGAAAACCTATGCACTACTCGGTAGCATCTGTCTAAAATAAGAACAATGTGATTTTTTAATGGCTCCTTTAAAGGAACTGAGCCAAAGGATCTGGCTCCCTATAAAGAGCTGTAGTTCCATCACTGTAATGAAGGCAAACTTGGGAGTTCACATCAAATAAAAAGCATTTTTTTACCTTTGAAATCATTGGATGTCCCATTATTCAATGTAATGTAGTTGTTCTATGAATGCTGCAGTAATCCAGATTAAGGATTTCTTCTATGTTTTTCTTAAATATTGATGAAAAATGATTACAGTAAATCTTCCTCCATGAAGTTTTATGGGATATAGGGGCTGTCATCAGGATGAAGGTGACCAGTAATAAGCAGACTATAAGCCTGATTATGATTAATGATTATAGATGTTAAAGTGTGCACAGTTTAACCGCAACTGGTACCGAAGGGTCTAATTTGCTCAAGAGCTCCTACTTAGAAATATGAGAGAGGTCTATCATTTTTATCATAGATTACACTTCAACTATGAGACTTTTAAAGAATTTATTAGTAAATAGTGAAAAATAAGTATTTGGTCAATAACAAAAGTTCAACTCAATACTAAAATGGCAATGACAGAGGTCAAACATTTCCTGTAAGTCTTCAACAGGTTTTCACACACTGTAGATGGTATTTTGGCCCATTCCTCTAAACAGATCTCCTCTAGAGCAGTGATGTTTCGAGGCTGTCGCTGGGCAACACAGACTTTCAACTCCCTCTAAAAATATTCTATGGGGTTGTGGTCTGGAGACTGGCTAGGCCACTCCAGGATGTTGAAATGTTTATATGGAGCCACTCCTTCGTTGCCCGAGCAGTGTGTTTGGGATCATTGTCATGCCGGAAGACGCAGCCATTTTCCATCTTCAATGCTCTCACTGATGGAAAAAGGTTAAAGTCTTAAAATCTCACATTCATTTTTCCCTTAACTTAAGATCAGTCGTCCTGTCCTTAAGAAATTCAGTCCCAAGGCATGATGTTTCCACAGTAGGTATAGTGTTCTTGGGATGCAACTCAGCAATCTTCTTCCTCCAAACACAACAAGTTCTATTTTGGTTTCATATTACCACATGATTTTCTCCCAAGCCATTTCTGCATCATCCATATGCTCTCTGGCAAACTTCAGATGGGCCTGGTCATGTACTGGCTTAAGTGGGGCACGCAGGGCTTAAAGGGTTTTTTTTTCTTACTGATCTCATGATCATGTTGGGGGTCAAATGAGATCTTGTGTGGGCTCTTAGATCGAGGGAGATTATCAATGGTCTTGTACGTCTTCTATTTTCTTACAAATGCTGCCACAGTTGACTTAGTCATGCCAACCTGCTTGTTTCTTGTAGATTCAGTCTTCCCAGCCTGGCGCAGGTGTACAAATACTTATTTTCCACCTTAATTTACAAATAAATTCTTTTATAATCATACAATGTGATTTCCTGGATTTGTTTTTCTCATTTTGTCTTATAATTGAACTGTAACCTATGATGAAAATTACAGACCTCTCTCATTTTTCTAAGTAGGAGAACTTCAGTGGCTGATTAAATACTTATTTGTCCCACTCTACTTACAATTCTCTCTCTTTGCTATTTTTCTCCATCTCCATCAACTTGTCCTTTTTCCTCTAAGGACAAATAAAATTAAACTTTTTTATGTGTCCTATCTGCTGCACACAAGTCACTGTGTTTTTTAATTCTGTGTCTTGGAAGCCTATCCACTACCCAGAAGCACTTGCCTAAAATAGTTCTTTGAAAGGAACAAAAGATCTGGCTCCCTTCTCTGAGCCATAAATCCAATCACTGTATCGAAGTTATATTTGGCAGTTTGTATTAAATAAAATGGATCATTTTTTTATTTTTGATGTACTTTGATTTCCCATTATTCAACATGGTGGCGGTGTTCTACAAATGATGCAGAATTCAATAGTGTTTTAAAAAAGTTTTTCTCATTTGCTTGAAAACTTCTGTCTGTTCATAACCTTTCTTTTTCTAAACAGTTGTCCCGCAGGTTTAAACTGAAAATCACTTTCCTAATTGAAACGCTTTGCAAATTGCAATGCATATATCACAGCAATAACAACATGCAACAATACAATGCAAATTGTTCTATAGAAAAACCCCAATGTATTCCTTTAATCAATCAATACACAATGGACGAAAAATTACAGTCATCAGTATGAACCTGTTCAATGTTCATTTGCACTGTATGTTTGTGCCACTTGTTGAATTTCACACAGCAGGAACACCATTTTCTTCTAGAAAGATTTCTTCACATTTTTGCCACAGATAACAAACCCACTTATTTTTTCACACATTTTTGAAATACTGTGAAAAATATATATATTTTATTCTTTCAGTAGCATTGAATTGTTTTTTACATGCGAGATATTAGACAAATTACAATTCACAATATTACTAGTATTACTAGTTCTGTCCATCAATTACAAAAAA
>JAOUQV010000010.1:1324575-1335174 GCA_028565295.1 Aspidoras spilotus | reverse complement strand
GCAGCAAAAGTAAAAGGAAAGGTTTATAAGAGAGTAGTGAGACCAGCCTTGTTGTATGGTTTGGAGACAGTGGCATTACAGACTATCCTGAAAGAGAGAGTCCGCTGCACATCCATGTGCGTCTTATGAATGAGCTTTAATAATATTAATGACAAGTTAAGTCAATTAAACATGCAGAACATTTAAATGCATCCATATTAAATGCATTTTAGATCCATAATAGTCCACTGGGGTAATTCCATGTTTTTAAATTAGTTACAAATATAAAATGTAAATCTGTAAATTGTAGGTGACTATTTTCAAAGCCACAACTGATACCGATAATATGTCACATATTACTGCCACTGATTATTAGTAATAGGGCCAGTGCTTAGGCCCCAGCCCAGATTTCCTTTGTGCCACCCCAGATACTAATCAGGCAAAGGTTATTTTATAACTTTGGCCATTCTCTCTAAACTAATCACAAAACTACCTTTTTGCTGTACAGCTTTTGTAACAAGACAATACTTTCAAATTCTGTGATTTGTTGCTTGATGCTCTTTAAATATAGAGACATAGGCTACATTAGGGCGGAAAACACTGCCTGGCTCACCAAAATGTTTCCTATATTAGGAACGCAATCACTAATAACTTAAATGTAGCGAAGTGTCAGTCATGAACAATTCAGTCACACTGAGTGTTTTTTTTATTAATGATTAAGTATCAATTATTATTATTGATACTTTATTGATCCTATATGGAATTTTTTTCTCTGCATTTAATTCATCTGGGGGCACATCCGGAGCAGTGTGCTGTCCCTATTGAGTCACACGGGGAGCAGTTGGAGATTAGATGACTTGCTTAATGGCATTTCAGCCATGACTTGCATGGTGGGGATTGAAACGCCAATCTTTTGATCCCTAGGCCTGTACCCTATCCATTATGCCAGCTCCTCAAATATGACTTGGAAGTTACAAGTTATCTCACTAAGTTATTTGTTCATCGCATACACATAAGCTTTCTATTTGTTGTGTAATACCTATTGTTTATAATGTTAATGCTTGGTTTCCAAAACTAATGGAAACATGGTTCTGTTTTCAACAAAACTTTAGTTTTCAAAAGTGCCCGAACTGAACCGTTTTTTTTTCCTCACTGATCTTTCCTTTGTTTATTTGTCACATGACAGGCATCTCAGGTCTGTGTGCAGACCAGTATACCCAAAGATTTATTCACCCGAATAGTTTTTTTATGCATTTGTCATGTGACAGGCAGCTCAGGCTCTGTGTCGAGCAGCAAGACACACACAGAGATCCGTTCATATAGATCGCTCGCTCGTTTATTTGTCACGTGAAACCTAACATACGTTATACATTCGTAAGTAATTAGTGGTCGTCAGTTGTTGTAAATTTGTATACGGTTATGGTGTATAGTATATAATGTAAAGTAAATATAAAGTAATATATAAATAAATAAATACTTAAGATTATCATGCTGTTGCTTTTGTGTTATACACTAAAACATAAAATAAAATTAAATCGAATTAAATACATTTCACATTTGGGACAGTAACATTTTATGCACATTTAAATGTCATCAAATGCATTGTAGCACACATCCTGCGGCACCATCCCAATCAATATTGCTTCCATCCCCTTCTCTAAAGTCAGGAGACATAGTGCACATTACGGAGCTTTGGGACGCGCCAAGTCGGGAGTGAGCGTGTGGGCGTGCAGGAAGTAGCTTGCGTTGAAGAACCAGTCTCAAACTATGATAGGGAGACAAAGTGGAAGTGGCAGGAACAGAAACTTTTATTTATAATGAAATTATAAACGTATTCATCAATGTTCTCCGAGCCATCAGAATCAGATGACATCTTGAGCGGTGGATAGCAATCACACCCCATGATGTCAGCATCGTCCGATGACACGTTGTAATACGTTGAAAAAGACATGATTACAAAACTGAGAAACAAAAGCTAACAGTGATTGCGCTGTGGATACAAAACATGAAAGCAAGCTAAACGAAACAAGAACTACAGTACTTAACTCTTTGCCACCATTTACATGTAATCCAATTGAACAGACAAAATAACCTTAATATATGATCACTAAACCACTTTACTTTATAAACATATCCACCTTAACGATCCGCGTCGGTAACAGCATAACTACCTCTAACCGTTTAAACCGAAACGATTCATCAAAAACATTGCACACTCACAAGAGTGTGTGTGTGCAAGACTTGGCTGAAACTAGCAGAAGCGCCTGTTCGCGCTTGAAGTGAACACAAACAAAAACACAAACTTGCATCTACCGCTGCGCCTAAACGCTAACAAACAACAAAAAAATAACAACACCATAAGTCCATAAATATGTGGCTTAAATGCTAGAACTAAACACTGAATACCCAACATGCATTGTCAAAATAAGTTACTGTTTATTTTTTTCATTTACTCATCCTGTACCAGCTGCAGCAGAGATGTAGTGTAGAAAAAAGGATTCATTTGTTGATGACTCAAAAAAGTGTGTCTTTGAGTTTCATTCGTCACGTGACATGACAGGCAGCTCAGGCTGTGTGCAGACAGAGCAGTACACCTAGAGATTCATTCACTGGAGTCATTCACTCATATTATTTTTTTCCTTCATTTGTCACGTGGGAGGGAGCTCAGACTGTGCTCTGTTGTTGACAGCTCCAACAAGAGGACTATAATGCCACACTAGTTAAAATGAACAACATGTATTCATTTTACCATCCCAGATTCTGTGATTCTGTGATTTCCCAACACTGTTCCCAAACAGGCAGACACACAGACACCACATCACCCTTACATACACACATCCTGCTCAGAATAAATACTGCACGCTCACTGCGATGCACATATGCACATTGAGACCCAAAACACAATAGTCGTTTTAACTAATCGAACACATTGGCACATAAACATGCATAAACAAAATAACATGACCGGGACATTTAAGCAGTCTAGTGCTGCTGGGAAGTCAGTCTAGCTTTGCTTTAGCTATCTTTTGATATTGTACGCTTTCTGTAAATGAATGGCTGTCTGCAGAAATCTGGATTTGTTATAGCTATGGAAAAAAGTTATTGCAGCTACTTTTTGTCCTCCCTCTTACTGAAAAATATTTTTGTTAACAAAGCCCTATAAGGGGACAATGGGACAATGTAAAAAAAAATCCCAGAACAGTTTAAAACTGGGGCTGATTAGTCATTTAATTAAAATGCCAAAGAAAGCATTTGAAACACAACTGTTAAGTATTTGCAAAGAATAGGAAATGTGTTTGATGATGTTTATGTGTTAATGAGGGCACAAGTCTTCTTTTTTGGGTTTTGCCCAGCCATGGACACCCCTCCATTCGGCACAGCTGCTTGCAATTGGGGTATGATGAATGCGACGGTATAAATAGGTGTGTTTTCTCGTATACTGGCGCAGGTCATAATAGTAATGTTACATGAATGCACATGATGTTCATGTGTACTGTATATGTGCGAGTTTAGTTTCTCATGTTATGATACATTATGTCTTATGTTCTCGCCTCTATGTATGGCGTATCATCCGATGATGATGATGATGTTGTGAATCGTGATTGCTATCCACAGCACATCGTCGGATTTGGATGGACATGGATCACATGGATGAGTTTGTTTATCATTTGATTAAAAATACTGTAATAATGTTCCTTTTGATCCTGCATCTCCCACGTCTCTATGGTGTGGTTCAAGACAGGCGGTGAGAAGCACACTTCTTCCAGCACGCCCACATCCGCATTGATGAAGCAGCACATCCATGTGTTCTTTAATGCACACTCTGACAATGAGTGGTGTGAGCAAGAGTTCCGGGGTTAGTGACGCTTCCAGGGAGTGCGCATTACAATAATATTCCTTCTGACATATTCGAGTTTTATATTGCAACAGAACATGCAGTCTTTTAAAAATAGATAATAACTAAATAAATAAAAAAATAAATAAAAAGAGAGCAGGTGATGATCCCTACTGCAGCATCTGCCGCTCAGATTCAACCTGTAATTACAGATTCATAACAACTGCTCAAGGACAAGAAAACACACACATACACAGTATAGATACAGTATGTATATGTATACACACACACACAAGACAGGCGCTTGTAACAAATGAAAAACAGAAGATATATTTTCTTCATTCCGGCTTTAGAGATATAAAAGCAGCTTGAAATGAGTCTTTGCATGTCTGTGCACGTGTGTGTCATCATAAAGCAGCTTAAATCATAAACTTGTAATAGGCCATTCATTCTAAATTAGGTGACAAATATGGACAGATTGATAGCTGAATTATTGCCATCTCTGAGATGGGAAAGGCAGCGCCGAGGTTGTACTGAATATGAATTTCTACACACTATCTCCCTAGCATCATAATATGCTGGGAACTGAAATGTCTTTGTGCTTATAGCTAAAACTTTTCTAACTTTGACATCATGAAAGAAATCTGGGGTAATGATATATTTGTGTCTATACATTTGAGAATTGTCATTACATGTATTTGAAAGTGAAAGTGATACATTTTTGCCACTATGTTTGCACACAGCGGTCCTCTGCATTTAACCCATCCGTGCAGTGAAACACACACATGAGTACACATGGCCGGAGCAGTGAGCAGCCAGGATAGCGCCCGGGGAGCAACTAGGAGTTAGGTGCCTTGCTCAAGGGCACTTCAGCCATGACTTGTCAGTACTTGGAATCGAACCAGGGACCTTCCGGACGCAAGGCTGGTTCCTTAACCACAAGCCTACAACTGCCCCCGTTTATGTTTTCACAATTGATTGCTCCAGTTACACAGTGACACTGTACAATAAAATCTACTGAATAATGAGTGGTTCAGGAAGGTCTAGATCAGGGGTGGGCAAACTATGGCCAAAGATTTGCGCAGATTGCCCAAATCAAATCATAATCAGCGTTGGGAATAACGGTGGAATTAAAATATGACACGGCGCGTTACTACAACTTGATTAACTGAAGCAATTTTTAAGCACGGGAAAATCAGGGGGTGAGAAAGTTAAATATGATATGAAGATTGAAAAAGGAGGCGTCATGTGGGCGGAATGCACACACAGACGAGACAGAGCTACAATAGAGGCGCAAGTTAGCACTGGCAAAGCACCCAGCAAATTCAAAGGTATATAGCATAACTGAAAATACAGACATTATTATATACTCCCTGAAATCAAAGGAAATGTATATATGGAATGCACATTATGTCCGGAAAGTCTTCCATGTCGGTTACAAGCAAATCAAATCTTAAAAAGCACCTCACAGCCTAAACCCTGGTTTTATTGATTGAAAGGCATTATGTTTTTGGTTTTATAACTATTTTATAGCCAGCTGCAGATGACTAGTGAGCAATAAATGTCAAAAGTTTAAAAACATTTAGTTTCTATTGTTTATCTACATAAATATATGGTAATTGATATGTATTGCCATGTACTCTGTTTATTTGTATTTATATGTACAGGTATGGGTGTTGCTATATGTGCATCAGTTTAATTCTGTTTCTGGCTGTCAATAACTTGGAAACTCTGGAAACCTGGGGGGATTTAATGAACATGGCAACCAGCAGCAACATGTGACTGCTCTGGTTTACGGATGTTTTGGGGCAGTCACATGAACTAATGAAGGGCAGCTGGTTGCAATTCGGCGCACTGATTGACCGGGTTATTTAAGTTTTATGTGCAGTTCAGCATTAAAAATAAAAGTAAAAGATATAATAGATATTTATACTATACCTATGCTAACCCACGCAAACATGAAGAACATGCTTAATATCACACATAAATTTCCCCAATCACCACAGGCTTGAACACAGGATCTTCTTGTGTAAGGCAACAGCACTATCCACTGCGTTATCCTTATTTGTAGTTTATAAAAGTTATTTGTGAATGTACTTGTGTTAACGTGCGTGTTTCTGTTTCGCTGTTATATTTTATTTTTAAGTTTTAGTCATGTCTTTATCTTTATCTTAAAAACAAAAATAAAGTTCCCCATTTCTTTGCCATCCTTTTTCTTACACACACCGGTCCGGCACGCAGCAACACGCCCACTCGCTCATGGACACGCGCAAAACTATCACCAGACTTTGATTCACTGGCAAAAACATGTGATCAACAACACTGTTCCCACTAAAAGAGAATGTAAGTATTAACGCTAATGCCTTTTTATGTGTATATTTGATATGAAGGCTTCTGGTGCTGGCCCGGACCGTCTGTCAAATAATAACCTGCAATATGCTAATAACTGGTTGGAGCAACTTTTAAAAAACAGCTTGCAGACATTGGCGATTATATTCCATTGCCCATAGCAGCAGCTCCGCTAGTTCCTCTCGCTAGTTCAATGCTCATCTCCCAATCAACTAAACATGGCCAGCCTCTGAGTGAACTTCAGCTGGATGTAAGTAGATGGTTCCTGTAGGGAATTAGCTTACGGTGCCGCTTTCATTGAGACACAGACAGTACATCTCTGGGCTCAAGTCTGATTATAATGCATGTAATAACACAAGGATATTTCTCAGTACATCAGAAGATGCTTATCAGTCTAGATAAGGTTACAAATCCTTCTCTGATGAATACAGACTGTATATAAATGAAGGAAATTCAAGTATATTCTTTTCCTCCCCATGAGTGTGCGAATATCACTAACAGAGACTGCAACAGAAAACTGCTGCTCTCGAAAAATAACTAGAATAAATTTGCTTCCAGCGAGAAGTTTGATAAAAGTCACATAGACTAAATAATAAATAATAATAATAATACATTCAATTTATGTAGCACCTTTCGAGATACCCAAGGACGCTTTACAACAAAACAATAAACACATTCAATACAGTCAGGTGAAGAACACATAGGTAATTAAAGAGATGAGTATTTAATAGAGATTTGAAGAGAGAGACAGAGCGAAGAAAAAGTGGGAGAGAGTTCCACAGAGTGGGAATTATCTGCCACCCAAGGAGGACAACCTAAACCTAGGTATAGCCAACAGGCCAGACAAGCCGGAAAGTTACTGAAACCAATTCTCAGTGGAGGAATGGGACCAAAATAGATCGTTATATTTGAGATGAGAAGCGTTATGTTTGGAGAAATGAAAACAATTTATAGTAGCATGTCAGTAAACTGGTAGTTCAGAGCTTGGCACAACTCAAGCGCTATGCAACCTATTAAAAAACTCATCCAATCTGCAAAACAAGGTGGTGGGAGCATCAGAGTAGCCTGTGGTAGTCACAGCACATGGTTAGTGTGCGAATAAGTAAACTGTAATTTACTGCCTGTAGATATAATGCTGGCAAATGAATCAGTAGTGTATGAATGTGCTAGAGAAAAAAAAAGGAAGAAACAGAACCGTGGGGGGTCCTGATGAAGCAGCACCATCTCAGTGAGTCAGGATGCGGAGGTCAGGAACTCGGCAGGAGATCAATCAAGCTGATTATTAAGTATGATGGGGTGCATTGATTGTCCTCAGCGTGTGATAGGGATATGGCAAAGCAAGACTGTGAGCACATCTACTGCTTTCTTAGCATTTACACGTGCCTGAATGGAAAATAGACAGGGGAACTAGGGAGCCTATATGTTCAGCTTTATGGCGGACAGTCCGTTTTAAAACATAAACAGAAGGTGCGGTGTGCAGGTACATCATGAACTGAAATAATTCTGTTTATTTTTGGACATTAATAAAGGGAAAATTTTGTGCCATGTCAAGAAAACTATATACAGTACTTCTATATTTACTAATATTCAATTGACCGGATGCTTTAGTATTGGAAACCCTGATCGAGTTATGTTCAGAGTTTAGTAGAAGATGGAGGTCTGCAGACCTTAGGCATTCTTTGAAATTATGTAATTAATAGTGATCAGTTTTCTAGATTTGCAGTAAACACTAGGCTCAAACAGCTTACTCTGGATCAAGCTAGAAAATGCCCTACTGAATTTAACGTTATTTATGAAAGTGCAAATCAGTACTTAAGTACTGATTGTTATGCCCACACTCATGTGGCCCGGTGGGCTAACAACACTCCATCTTGGACCCAAATTAAACTTACAAAACACCTGTAAAACCTTAGGATTAATTAATGAACATAGAATTTCAAATAAAGCACAGGAAACAAAGTCTGTAAAAACAGACAGAAATGCAATTAAAGTGCCAAATAAAATGTACCAGGTTAAAAACAGGCACTGAAAATACTCACAACTGTGACACCCCCAGCCATAGAAGAATACATAGTAAGAAACCTAGAAACTCTGGAAACCTGGGGGATTTAATGAACATGGCAACCAGCGGAAACGTGTGACTGCTCTTGTTTACGGATGTTATGGGGCAGTCACATGAACTAATCAATAGCAGCTGGTTGCAATTTGGCGCACTGATTTACCGGGTTATTTACGCTGAGTTTTTGTTAAGTTTGGTGCAAAGCATTAAATGTAAAACTAAAAGAGTTAGTTAAACTATACCTATGCTAACAGTTCTGTTCTTTGCTACGTGTTTCACCAGGTTATGTCTAGTTTCTTGTTCCGTTTTGTTTTTTCTCAAGGTTTCAAGTTTATTACTTTGTTAGTTTATTTTTAAAAGGATATCTTCACAATAGTATCATAGTATAGCGACAATGTAACACCAAACTATCAAGTATGAATGCATTTTTTGGATTTGAGAATTTAAAATCAAGGCATCTTGGTAAATATCAATATAAAACAAAATGCACTGGAACAAAAAAACATTAGCAGTGATTAGCCAGGACACTGTCAGGGAGAAAATGAGCAGCACCCAGACATGACGGACAAAGTGCTAACACCTTGAGGTGAACAAATAAAAAAAAACAAAACGACCATTAACGCAGGGGACTGACAGCCACCAACCTAAATGGTTACAAAGATCCACCAAAAATATAACTGCCATTATCACAACACAAAAGAGTCACCGTGCAATCTTTCTATACACAAATTATTTGACAGAATGCATCCTAACAAACTGGAAGGCCACCTCACTACAGGAAGATCCACTGACAATACCACACCCCAAAATGTCACCATACACATTTAGCTGTAGTTGCATAGACATAACACAGTAACACATACTACCAAAACAAATTTGGACTGACTACAACAAACACAACACAAAATGATCACCAAGTGACCCTAAAGTGGAGTGCAGAACTCACCACACAACTAATCACACATTAAACACACTGAAAACAAAAGTAACTGAGCTATACACAAAGTGGCCCAACCTTGAAGACAATATCTCAGACAAAAATTAGGCAGCAGTACTTGATACACTAGTAAGTCCTGTCTACCCACTAATACTGGTAAATTAGAACATTACTAGTCTTTAGTGGCTTCAATGATAAACTCAGCCCAATTTTGTTACAGTACTTATATAAGACTTCTATGAAAAGTGTTTTAATAGCCAAGCAACTAACCTGAGCCTAGCAAGTCTTCTGCCTTTTGAAACCATTTGTGAAGTAGTTCAGGCAAGTAGAACTTCAACTATATCACACTGATATAGTTGCACTATATAGTATAGTGGGAAATTTTATTAGTTCTCCAGAAGTAAAAAATTATAATAGTGCGGAGCGCTATACTAAGATATTTGCAAAGGCTAAGGTACCCCCTAAAGGACATGAGTATGAGTGCCTAGACTATGAGTGCCTATATGTTCTCTATTACATGCAGCAATGCTTGTATCTTGGTGGGACCTCTTCCTGGGGTCAGTCGTAGCTAAATGGATAGGATAGAGGTTTGGGGACCGGCGGTTCAATCCCCACTCTAGGCAAGTCATGGCTGAAGTGCCATTGAGCAAGGCACGCAACAGCTCCAACTGCTCCCCGTGCGCCTCAGTGAGGCAGCACACTGCTCCTGGTGTTCACACCTGGATAGGTTAAATGCAAAGAGTAATCCCCCTAAATGGATTAATAAAGTAAACTAAATCAAAATCAATGCACACACCAAATCTGCTTTAAATAATGAGCACATTATAGAAAAATCATCTGAAAGTAGACAGTGTCAAGGCAGACCACTGTGTGTATCTTTCAGAAAGATGTATATAGACGTACCACAAATTCATGCTGAATAGGAAACTCTTGGAGGCTGCAAAGAAAGGACTAACAAATCACAAGTATACTTCAAATGTGGCCGGTAAAACGCTAATTAATTTGGCTAATTAATCATTAGCTCAGAATTATATTTGTTACTTTTTGTATTATGTGCCCTAGACACTTTCTCCACTACCCACTCACACCATCAAATTTAGGGTTTAATGTCCTCTTTTTAGGATTATAAAAGTGGCAACTCTACTCTGAACATCATTTGCCAAGTATTGGGGTGGGCCCAATTAATGGAACTGAGAACTTAAATGGGGCTTTAGGAGACCCCCAAATGTAAAAATAGGAGATATAAAAGAAAAACTGAGAAATGCCTCAACCCTAGTTAGCCTCAAATTAGCAACCCGTGGCTGGATTTAAACCACCAACAGGGGGAGAACATTTAAAAGTGATACATTCTGCCACTGTGTTCGCACACAGCGGAAATGGTCCTCTGCATTTAACCCATCCGTGCAGTGAAACACACAAATACACACAGGTGAAGTGAGC
>JAOUQV010000010.1:1270107-1283639 GCA_028565295.1 Aspidoras spilotus | reverse complement strand
TTTCTCAGTCTCACGATAAAGCAAAATGTGTTTCTACTGACATCTAGTGGATGCTGTGAGCAAAATGATTCAATTTTGTGTTTCCTCGCTTCTTCGCGGTTAGATTATTGCGGATTCGCTGTTTCGTGGGAATTTGCGTAGTACATACTGTAAAGTAATGTACAGGTGCATCTCAGTAATTTAGAATATCATCAAAAAGTTAATTTTTAGTAATTTAATACAAACAGTGAATTGCATACATTGTATAGATTCATTATAAACACAGTGGTCTATTTCTAGTTTTTATTTTTGTTATTGTTGATGATTATTTCTTACAGCCAATGAAAACCCGAAACCATTATCTCAGAAAATTAGAATCTTATATAAGACTAACTGAAATTTTTTTTAGATATTTTAGCCTACTGAAAGTATGTACTCAGTACTTGGTCGGAGCTCTTTTGCATGAATTGCTGCATCAACGTGGCATGGCATGGAGGCGATCTGCCTGTGGAACTGCTGAGGTGTTATGGAAGCCTAGGTTGCTTTAATAGCAGCCTTCATTTTGTTCGCATTGTTCGGTCTGTTGCCTCTCATCTTCCTCTTGACAATAAACCATAAATTCTCTATGGGATTTGGCGAGTTTGCTGGATAATCAAGAAGTGTGAGACTGTAGTTATTAAACCAGGTATTGGTAATGGTCAATTTGGACAGGTGTTAGGCCCTGCTAGACAATAAAATATCCTGGTAGACGGCTGTGCTGATTTTGGTCTTAATATAACAAAGTGAACCTAAACCAGCAGATGACATGACTGCCCAAACCATCACTGATTGTGGAAACTTCAAATTAGACCTCAAGCAGTATATCTTTTTTTCAGAATTTTTTTCTACTTAACTTTCCATTAATATGCTTGAATACTGGATACATCCAGCTTTTTTAGCAATGACTATTGTGGCATATCCTCCTTGTGGAGTGTGTCAGTGACTGCCCATGTCTTCTCCATGATTGTGTAACCTACTGAATCAGACTAAGGGACCGTTTTAAACAGTTAGGAAACCGTTGCAGGTGTTTTGTGTTAAATATTCAAATTTTCTGAGATAATGAGTCTGGGTTTTCATTGGCTGCGAGACATTATCATCAACATTTAACCAAAAGAAGCACTTGAAATAGATCGCTGTGTATGTATTGAATCTATATAATGTGTGCATTTCACTGTTTGCATCAACTTACTGAAATAAATTCACTTTTGGATAATGTTCTAATTTATTAAGATGCACCTGTATACTTTTGATGAATTTTGCGTAAAAAAAATCACAAAAATTAAAAAGAAATATATTTAATATATTAATGATAACATATAAAAATATTACAGTAAATCATAATAAAATAAATTTTTTAAGTGGCTGAATACGCACCAAAAAAACGAAATGTACCTGCAACCGCTTGAGATACTTGCTCACGTGAGACTGTAAACAGAACACGATTGGTTGATTTATGGACAGCGACCAACCAGAACATGCCTCTCTGTACCGCAGTTGCTGATTGGCTCTGTAAACATCACAGACTGCTTTCTTTCACTGTGCGCAGTGTCACCATCTCTTCCATTTCACTTAAATCGGCATCCAATTGTTACACGTGTGTAAGAAGGGTTTATAAAGACTTAAAATAATGTATATATATATTACAATACATATGGTGCCCCTAGTTCGCGGATTTTCACCTATCGCGGAGGGTCCTGGAACTTAACACCCGCATTAAGTGAGGGAACACTGTATATCATATTCTGACTAAACAGGTCTTTTCTTCCTAAGTCGTTTAGTACTGATGTAATAAATACATCAATGTGATATGAGGTGTTTGAAGCCAGTAGTAGTTTAGTTGTTGGAGTGATGTGTACAAGGAACAAGAGCTTCTGCTCCAAAAAAAAGCATGATCACGATGTGCTTCCTGGATCATTTCAGCGCTCATTTTATAAGTAAATCAGAACATTTACATAAAACACACACACACACACACTCAAGATAAGCATTCAAATTAGTTGTAGTGACGTAAACAATACAGGAGGTATTGACAGGGCGTAACCAGGGAGAGAAAAGTTAGGATGATGCCAGTATTCACCTGTGGACAGGGGATCCTCAGAGATCACTAATAATTATTATCACTACACTGAATTATCAGCAGATTAAAACCTCTTGAAATTATTACTTAATGTACATTTATGGTTAATTTAATTAAATTTTATTTATATAGGGATTTGTACAAAGGAACATTGTCGCAAAGTAGCTTTACACTAAATTAATACATCAGTAATGAGCAAGCCAGGTGGCAACTATGGAAAGAAAAAACTCCCTAAATGATAAGAGATAGATACTTTGAAAGAAACCATTCCTCAGAAGGAACTCCCATTCTCATTTGTGTGATAACAGACTAAACAGTTTGTAAAAAGAGTCTGCAAATATGTGTAAAGTGGTGAGAGTGTGCAAGTCCACTGGACATTCCCAGTGTACTTGATCACGCCACGTAATACGAGACCTCACCGAAAGCCAATCACCAGGGTGAATCAGGCGGGGATAGGAGATGAGGTCAGCAGTAGAAGATATGTCACTCTCTCAGCAGTTTAGCTCTGCGGAAAAATAGAAATGGTAGAAAATTATTAATAATTACATATGATTGTTCTGTCATCACAACACATCCATATATGAAGCTAGACAGACAGTGAACAAAATAAAAGATCCCTACAATAAAAGTCACTTTCTTGATCTTTTACTAAAGAAGTTGCCATTTTATGGTAATTTAAATCACTTATCTATGAAGACATAACACTCCTCTCTTCATAAAATACGTTATATCATTATTAACATTGGATGATATTCACACAGTTTCCGACAGTAAAACCATAATCTCTGCAACTGTTCTGAAAAACCGGGTACCAGTTCCATTTTGTATAATCTGCACTTTCACCAAACCTTTGGTGCAAACCTTTTTTTTTCACTGCTGTGGACGTTTTGTACTATTAATCCCATGGGCCATTCATTTCTGATTTTGTTTCAGTTCATTTTGAATGCTGTTGCACCGTAGTTAAATATTCTCTGTTGGAGCGGAAACGGCACTCTGAGTTAGTACATTGTTTGAGTGAGTGCTGCAGGACAGTACGTGGTCGGTTGATATGGCTACACAAGGCCTTGCATTTATGATGTCGTGTCAGGAGGATAGAAAATGATCATTGTATGAGGAAAGGTGAAGTGTGTTAGAGTACAAACTCTGATGACACTCTCTATAGCAGCAGAACTAAAAGGGAGTTCCAAAGGGTAATGAAGACATGAGGGCTCCCTGAGACACCAGCAACCAGCCACTCCACCGTCAACAAACTTGAGTAAATGAGTGACAGTCTAATAGAGCAGCACTTTCTAGAGTCAAGGATACCATCTTGCCTAAGGTTAAAAAAGCTGGTGAACATCCTCCACAACAAGCTGAATCATGCCCATTGCAACATCTCTACAAATTTACCATGCCAGTTTGTTGGTTGCTACTAGAATAAACCACATGTGGCCTACTGTTCAATTACTTTTCTTCTTTTGTTAGATGCTTGATTATTCCTTAATTTTTTGGTACACCCATGGTACTGTGGTATAGGAACAGCCTACATGTGCAACTGTTGCGGAAAAACTGGTACCACACCAGTGGACTCCGACTGTCTGTCTGCAGTCAAAGTTGATCTAGGCATTCAGATGACCCATAGCTAGTATGCTTGGCCTCTATTGTGCAGTGGACACCTTATATCAGAATTCTTATTGTGTGATTATTAGCCTCTGGCCACGTGTTTGTAATCCAGTGATAATTAAGAGTAAACTGTTTTATAGTGCCGTGAAACGCGACGTTTTATTTTTCTTTCTCTTTATGAAATCTTTTGTATTTCTATTAAAATGATTCAGATAATATTTACAATGAGCCAATCTGTTGTTCTTGAAATTCACTCTGATGCATCATCAGGAAGATGTACCTGAGTTACTAAAGCCAAAAGCACTTTTGCTTGTCTTTCTCTTTAGTCCACTCTAATCAGGAACAGCTGCTTAGAGAGGAAGACAGATGAGTGAGAACCTAGTATTCATCACCTGTCCTCTACTGCGCAGGCTATTCAGAGCATACGCAAAGCAAACAGCTCTATTTACACATCTGCGCCCTCTCCTGCTGCCTTATGCTTCCATGCATGCATGAATGCATGTGTTCATGCGGCTGGGTTGGGGTGGTATTTAAAAAGCTCCATCTCCACCATGGTGACAGATCTCGTTATGAGCAGGTATCATTATCTGTTTATGCACTTTTTCCTTTTTTTCATCTATTCTTTCTCTTGTTTCTTGCATCCCCATGTTGTGAAGCTCGGAGAAAAAAAACACACTCCTCTCTGAATGACGCACATCCCATGTACTGATCACCGATGAACTGTCCTTGGGTTTGAACATGTGGCTCTGAAATGGAAGGGAGATAAACATACATTCGCTCTTACCCCACTGCACCCCACCTTCAATACAACCACACACACAACAGTTACACCTATTTCACTGCCAAATTTCCAATTTGCATCATTGCACTCCAGAAGTAAAAGTGCTTCATACTGGAAGCTGTCATAAAATTCCATACATAATCTCCTGCAGTATATCCAGTTGCTGTATGCATGTACCATGTGTAAACGTTTCATTATACTGTACCACTACATTGTCTTCTATATCTTAGGTATACAAATAGCAGACATGAACTAGTAGTGTTACTTGCTAACCTTACTTCTTGCTTTTCTCTTTCCTGGTCCTGCAGTATGTTCTTGCACATTTTATTCTAATTGTTTAATATTTTAAAACATATTGCTTCTTAAGACAGTGTCTTAAGCTAAAGTGGTTGTTTTTAGACTTGAAACATATCAAAGGTTATCTGCCCAGATGTTGTAGGCTTTTCATCCTTGTCCATCAGTTTGAATAGTGAGTGTACCTGCACCATATGTTCACCATTTCCATGGCAACTAATCCCAGACTGAGCTTGCAAGGGGGGAAAAAAGGACCGTTCTGAGTCCAGGCAGGCATCATGTGTTTTAACAACAATCAGTAGTCGTGCTGCACGAAGCTTACATGACACCTTATCCTAAACACCCTGTTTATTTAATCCACCATGAGCAGAACTGATTTCAAGATTAACCATAACACACTGTTCCTGTGTGTGACACGCATTTACATATTGCATTAACTACAGTGGAAAGCTCTTTTGCTAAAACATATGGCCTCCAGAACCACTTTAGTGATGAGGAAAATCAATGGCCTTGAGCAAAAGGTGTCATTAGCAAAAATATAAATCTAATAAAGAGGCTTAAACTAAACATCTGCTCTGGACAGCAGCATTTCTGCTTTAGGTTAAACAATCTTTTAGATTATTTATGGGGCTCTGCCTGTGCTTGCAATAAAACAAGATGCTTATTAACGTTGACATTTATGTCAATGTGTTATCCTCTTTGGTGGATGACATGCAATATTTAAAGAAAGGCAGTGAACAGGTGTGTTTGTGTGCACCGTGTAATGAATGGTGATTTATCTGAATAAACATGACTTCCGAGATATGGACTCCATGACTACAAGGCACTTAGATCTTTACTGGGTCGGGTCTAAGTGCCCTGGGCAGATGGTCTTTCGGGTGGGAAAGTGGAGAGGCTGGGCTCCAGGAGTTAATAGTTTACACATTACTCTCACTCCACTAGCAAACTCTGCCTGGGATCTCCGGTTCCCATGGAAACCTTGGGCCTCTGCACGTACTGACCCTGATGTGTGAACCCAATACGCATACATCTGGAGATTAACAGTGATGATGCATTTTAATTATAATAAAATGACTTTCCAGCGGGAGCTGATACATGTTGTGCAGTTAAGCATGGCCTTCGAGTAAAAGAAAAGACCATGGAAATAACATTTTCAGGGTTATTTTTTCCCATTTATCCACAGGCACTCTTAAGTAGAATACCATTACCATGCTTATCTGAGATAAGCAACTTGTCAAAGGTTATAAACACAGATAATGTAAATAACACAATAGCCTATAAGCAGGGAGCTATTTAAACATTTACATTTGTATAAGATTTTTGATCAAGTACTAAAAAAGTTATGAGAATACTTGTGAATCATCTACAACTAAGACTCTTATTTTGCAATATTTCTGCAAGGGCAATATTCAAGTTTTAATTGTTTTTCATCCAACACATCATGACTTCTTTTCCAGAGCATCCCAGGATGGTTAGGGCTTTGTGAAGCGAATCTGCACTTGCGTAACGCGAGCCGAACGAACAAAACTGAATGGTCACGTATTGTGCGCGTGGCTCAACGTGAAACAAGTGCAGATGAACGTGTCGACAGGTTTGCCATCTGTCCAGGTGTCGAGACAACATCGCAGTGGGCCGATCAGTCTGCAGAAAATGCGCTTTTTTACGCATTGATATCCATGTATTAATGACCTACAATGAAAAAAAAAAGTTTAAACAAATAGAAAAAGACAATGAATGACATATTTGAATAGATATGTTTACTACCTGGCAGGCTTTTAAACTTATAAACGGGCAACATAAGTATATCATCTGTCCAGATGTTCACACAACTCACTCTGCACTTTTAGAAACCGATCTCCGACCTAAAATCACAAAAAAAAAACAAGTTAGACAAGTTTAAATGGCATTGAATAGTGGGTCTAGGTTCAATATACATTTGCAGTACCTGGCAGTATTTTAACTGGGAAACTACAGCAAGTATAATAAGTAGACAAAGTTGTAGAAGTCTCACAACCTGTGGATGTCGATTAGTGTGACTCCTGCCCTCGACCCGTACCGGTACTAAAAAGTGAACGAAGCGACGCACACCGGAGTTTTATAGACGGTCAGCCTCTCCACCCACCATCCTTTTACCCTACTTCCGTCAAGTGAGTGATGAAGACTGGCTTCGTCCTAAACCACATAACTGTATGTCTAAAATCACTCACCTGTATTATAATAGGCGACAGTACTCTATATCTCCAGTTTTTGGACGAAGCCCCTCGAGAACACGTAGGGGCGTGGCCAGCACCTGCATGGGTGTGGCGTTGTGCCCTGTTTGGCTTTCGGAAGCTGAGTCTTCCGGTACTCACCTCACCGTCTGATGCAAAGCATGTTCCGTACTGTGCGGTTTACCGGCGTGATATCGTTAACGTAACGATTTGAACATGTATAAATATAAGGTGGATGTTAGAGGACGCAAGAAATAAAGGGTGCGACCTTATTTCTTTAGTTTACGTCGACCTACCTCATTTGCATAAAATTTGCATGCAGCTCGCAGGTGTTTCACTTCCCTGATTCAGATTGTAGGAGGAAAAAAAAGTTAGAGAGACAGAGAGAGAGTGAGAGAGTGAGAGAGAGACTAGAGCGCCATCTTGCGATAACCTTCTGGTATCTTGACAGAAACATTTGTTGGAAATGTTGCTCCCTAAAATGTTTACCAACGTTTCAAAAGATAAACCCCATAATAATATCAAGTTTTGAATCTGGCGTTTAGGACAGTACTGTATACATTTTCACCACATTGAACAATTTTATCTTATATTCATTTTCTATACCCGCTTAATCCTAGTTTTGGGGTCACAGGAAAGCCGGTGCTCACCCGATAAATCCTGGCGTGAGGGCAGAAACAACCCAAGACAAAGCGCCAAAACCATCATAGGGCACACAAACACAATCACACACTAATGGCAATTTAGAGACACCAATTAACCTATCATGCACGTTTTTGGAATGCAGGAGGAAACAGGAGGACCCAAGGAAAACTTGTGCAAACACAGGGAAAACATGCCATTTCCACACAGAAATTTCTCTAGTCGTCCCACCTGGGGTTCGAATCGCACTATTCATTGCGCCACAGTACCGCCCTTTATCTTATATTGTATAAAATTAATCCTTTCAGCTTTTTCCTTTTAGGGGTCACCATTTCAGATCATCTGTCTCCGTCTAACCCTGTCCTGTATATCTACCTCATTCACACCGACCAATTGCATGTTGCCTCTCAACACATCGAACTCCATCCTCCTCCTGCTGCCTGGCAGCACTATCTTCATCATCCTTCTACCAATATACTCATTGTCTCTCCTTTACACATGTCTATACCATCTTAATCTGGCATGTTTGAGTTTGTCTACTAATCTTCTAACATGTGTTCTCCCTCTAATATGTTCATTTTTAATCTTGTCCAATCCTCTTGCTTATTTCTAGCCACCTCACCCACATGAAACCCCAGGCCAGTTGTGAGACACTAATTATAGTACAAATGTATTTGTAATGCGTGAGGAACCCAGAAAACCCCTGGAGGATGCCCGCACATTATTGCAGCCTCACAGCAAGGAGTTCTCAAGCTCGAGTTTTGGGTACAACCTTTGTAGTTTTCACCCAAAAATTGAGCTTGAGAACTCATTGCTGTGAGGCTGCAATAATACCCACTGTGCCACAATGCCACATTCAAGTTATTTTACAAAAATATGGTCCACATGTTTGGTTAAATTGGGTAGGGTAGGGTAGGTATTTATGTATATATTGACAATATGCAAGGGTTTAGACAGGCTGTTAGGTTTATAGTAACATGTGGTGAATGGTAACGTGGGATTTGACAGTTCAATCTGATACATTTCAGTGATGTTGATAACTTCAAATAATAGTGCAGTTATGTTTATCCAGTTTATTCACTACCTCCACATTAGGTACCTCCATTATTTTTACATTAATTAAGTTGCAAATGCAAACTTTTATTACCATACGTCCAACTGTCCCTTTCTTCCTCTAAATTAAATTGCTAGTTTGCCAGGAAACCTGCCAGTTTAGGAATTCTATACCTTGAATCCATTCACGTTCCATTCAAACAATAGGTGGCAGCAGTGGTCTAAACAGTTTTCAATTCCACACCAACTGCTACAAGACGTGTGTGCAGCCACTTTAATAATTACAGGTACCTTTTTCAAAATAACCATTTTATGTATGTAAATAGATACAAAGACAATTTTATTTACCTGTTTTATACATGCTTTATATAGGTAAACACTGAACACTCTCTGGATTAGGAACACATGGTTAATAACTGATTGGTTCTACACTCACCTCTTGGATCATACACATGTGGTCGATTGCTGTATGACCTTTGGACAGATGCTTGTTGACAGTTCTTCCACTCTTGATTCATGTGATCACGTGATACAGCAACAGTCCACAAGTGTTGCTGAAACAATGGCACTTTACTTCCTGCCTCCAACTATCTGTCCATGGTACGAGTTGCTCCAAAATCTGAATATAACTTTTGCCAGTACAAGTCCACCAAAGATCATGAATGATATAAGACTAGGCTATCATCCACAATTACAGCAGGTGAATTGGATATGGATGTTTACTGGATTGTTTATTTTTATTTTTTTACTGTATTATTTACACTTGGCTAATAACAGCACCAACTTTTTAAGTCACCGAAGCACTCAGACTTTGGGAAAGAGACTCTATAAAGGGGCGAACATTCTCCATATGCAAGTCAACACACGTACTCTGTAACAAGCGATGCCGCTGCTATAAGACTGGCACCACATATCTGGGCTACAAATATCCACCATGGATAATGTCAGTTGGGGAAGTCATAGGCTAGGTTAAGAAACTGGCCTTGTGAAGGTCCCTGGTTTGATTCCCAGTACCGCCAAGTTGAATATAATTATAGTGCCCTTGGGCAGGGCACTGTGGAGGCTGCTCACCGCTCCGGGCACTTGTGCTTACTTAAATGTGGGAGGCTGCTGTGTGCATGAATAGTGGCAAATAGACAACTTTCACTTTCAAGTCATTCCACTTACCTATAGCGGGTAAATCTTGCTTTCTGCTGCATAGACAGAGCAACACCTTATATCTGAGGCAAGACGTGATATAACCACAAATTGGGCCACCTTATTAGTTATCATGTGGGATTTTGATTATTTTTAATTATCCCTGAAGAGAGATTCTTTCTCTGCAAACATCTGGAGCAGTGTACTGCCCCCATTAAGGCGCACAGGGAGCAGTTGGAGGTTGGGTGACTTGCTCAACGGCACTTCAGCCATACCTTGTGGGAATCGAATCGGCGATCTCTTGGTCCTCAGCCCTCTACCATGTCCATTTAGCCACGGCTGACCAGACACTATTTTCAAAGGATATTTCAGTAAATCTGTCACAAATAAGATTTAAGGTTTTGATACATTTTTATTTGTTCTGAATAAGACATGATTATTATTATGCATCTGTGGCCTAATGGATAGGGGAGCAAGCTGAGGACAAAATCAGTTAGATCCCCACTCTAAGCAAGGCACCCAAACCCAAATTTATCCCCTTGCGCCTCAACAGGAGGGCACTGCTCCGGATGGTTCTCCGGATAGGTTAAACGCAGAGAAAGAATTTCTCTACGGGTACTAATTATTATAATAGTTGTTGTTGTTGTTATAAACATTATAATTTTTATTATACAGGTGCATTTTAATAATTTAGAATATTATCAGAACCTATCATCAATGCGTCAGTAATTCAGTACAAACAGTAAAACACATATTATATAAATATATATTTTATCACACAGTGATATATTTCTAGTGTGTTATTGTTATTTTCTATTCTGTTATTTTCGATGATTATGCCTTACAGCGAGTAAAAACCTAAAATCATTATCCTAGAAAATTTGAATATTTAACACAAAACACCTGCAAGGTTTCTAAGTATTTAAAATGGTCCTTTAGTCTGGTTCAGTAAGATTCACAATCATGGGGAAGATATTATAAGTCAGTGACACATTTCACAAGGAGGATATAACACAAATGGCCATTGCCAAGGAAGCTGGCTGATCACAGTGCTGTATACAATAATAATAATAATAGAAATTGAGCAGAAGTCAAAGTTGTAGGAAATTTGGAGGAAATTGACAAGGAGTGGACTGCTGCTGGAGTCAGTGCTTCAAGAGCCAACACACAGGGACGTATCTAGGACATGGGCTACAACTGTTGTATTCTTTGTATCAAGCCACTCATGAGCAAAAGACATCGCCAGAAGCGTCCTACCTAAACCAAGGAGAAAAAGAACTGAAATGTTCCTCAGCGGTCCAATGTGTTGTTTTCAGACGAAAGTAAATTTTGCATTTCATTTGGAAATCAAGGTCCAAGAGTCTGGAGAAAGGGTGGAGAGGCACACAATTCAAGCTGCTTGACGTCTAGTGTGAAGTTTTCACAATCAGTGATGGTTTGGGGAGCCATGTCATCTACTGAATATATTAGAGCACTTCAGGCTTCCCTCTGCCGACAATCTTTTTGGAGATGGTAAATCCATTTTACAGCAGGACTTGACACCTGTCCACACTGCCAAAAGTACCAATACCTCTTTTAATACCCGCAGGATCACGCTGCTTGATTGGCCAGCAAACTCGCCAGACCTAAACCTCATAGAGATTTTATGGGGTATTTTCAAGAGGAAGATGAGAGGCACCAGACCCAACAATGCAGCTATTAAAGCAACTTGGGCTTCCATACCACCACCTTTTTTCAGTCTTATATAATATTCTAATTTTCTGAGATAATGCTTTTGGGTTTTCATTGGCTGTAAAACATAATCATCAACAATAACAGCTTTAAACACTAGAAATAGATCCCTGTGTTTGTAATGAATCTATATAGTATACGTGTTTTACATTTTCTATTGAATTACTCAAATAAATTACCTTTTTTTCGATATTCTAATTAACTGATATGCACCTGAATTCTAGATAGCAAAGGTGGTCACTATAATGCAAGAGAGGCGGCACGGTGGCGCAGTGGGTGGTGCTCATTAGAATAAACACTGATGCTGAGGATGACGTTAAAATATTAAATAAAAAAATAAACAATGCAGGAGGATTCAGGAACAGGAATAACCAGAGAGGATTCAGTGCAATATTAGTAACAGTACATCATGTACCAGTGATGAATCTTCATAATAGCATACGTTAACACACAGTCCGGCCGCGGGCTGGCGCATGAACCAACCTACATCTTTCGGAGACCCTCTCCACCCCCGCACGTTGGAGTGAAATGGTACGTTCCAATCCGAGCTAGGTAAAGAGCATAGTTATGCGCTCGCCGTTTCAATCAAGTGAATAAATAGTCGGAAATTAGTCTGTGGTGTTATGTTGGTGCTATTTTGGATAATGTAGTCAGTTGTACTGTGCAGAATGCACTCTTTATGTAAACCATTCATTCTTTCGCTGCTATAAAGGCGATGCTGAGTCAAATCGTGCAGAGAGAATAAAGCGGAGGTTTAACTAGTAATTTATTACTAATAAACGTCGTCTTACGCGTTTATTGGCAGAACTGACACGCAAGATTGGAAAGGTGCCGTGAGGTGAGAGACGATGCGGAATTTGACAGTTGCGCAAAGCCGCATTGAAGCACCAAGGCCGAGTGGAGGGGAGCGCAGGAAGATGATTATTCTCTACCACGGTAAGCAAGACACACACTGCCCTTTCATTCTCCTCTGACCTATTTCATCAATGCATTTTCATCCACACAACTGGCACTCACTGGATTCCCATCTTTACTCCTTCTCTTTTTCGGACAATTCTGTGTAAACCCTAGAGATAGTTGTGCGTGAACATCCCAATATAATTAGCAGTTTCTGAAATACTCAGACCATCCCGCCTGGCACCAACATCTGCCACGTCACTTAAATCCCATTTCTTTTCCATTAAGATGCTCGGTTTACACTGCAGCAAGTTGTCTTGACCACCTCTGACGTGCTTAAATTCGTTGGGTCGCGTCTATGCGATTGGTTGATTAGATATTTGTGCTAACAAGCAATTGAACAGGTGTACCTAATAAGGTGACCAGTGAGTGTAGAATACGTTAAAACTAACACGTAACACTATTGTGAATTAAACAAAAAGTGGTAAACAAACACACTTCTAAAATTCTACAAATTAACTTTTGAGATGTAAATAAAAAATTAGTAAAAATACCAAAAGTTTTTAAACAATGCCTAATTTCTGTGGCACTTTTTCATTGTATACAGTAGTATCTCTCTATTTCGCGGTTCCAACTTCGCTGACTCGCTGTTTCGCGTTTCTTTTCAGTATGAATGTAAACTGCTTATCGGAGAATTCATTAATCTATTCATTCATTCGTTCATTTTCTATGCCCATTTCGGAGAAAACTCACGTGAACACGGAAAAACCACACAGAAATTTTCCAAATCGCCCTACCCAGGGCTCAAACAAGGGATCTTCTTGCTGTAAGGCTACAGCACAATCAACCATGTTGCCAACTGGTTATAGGAGTATTCATCTTTCAAAAATGTTACGTCTGCAACTTGAATTTATTTAAGTCTACTTAAATAAGTAAGGTGGCTCTATATAAAGATGTATCTTTCCAAGTTATTTTATAAAGAAGAATGCTTAATTTAAAATAAAAAGTGGTATATATACAGGGGTTAGACAATGAAACTGAAACACCTGTCATTTTAGTGTGTGAGGTTTCATGGCTAAATTGGACAAGC
>JAOUQV010000010.1:966781-977840 GCA_028565295.1 Aspidoras spilotus | reverse complement strand
CTCTTACCCTGCTAATTGAACCTTCACACTCTGCTCTTACTGGTGCAATGTGCAATTAATAAAGATTGGCCGCCAGGCTTGTCTATTTTAGCCATGAAACCTCCCACACTAAAATGACAGGTGTTTCAGTTTCATTGTCTAACCCGTGTATGTTAAGGTATGTAGTATATGTTTTTGGTTCAGATCCAAACCGGATTTACAACAGAATATTCAGGGCTTCTTTCGAGTGAATCACGATTCTGTGATTCTGATTTCTGAATGTTAAATAATTGTCTTATTCTAAATTAAATACCATATTTATATTATTATTTTTTAATAATGTGCATACATATAGTGTACTTTTCTCTATTCCTATAGCAACAGTATTGTGTTTAAACGGATCATACAAAACCTGCGGGAAAAGCTATAATTCTTCTGCGAGACGTTATAGTGTATATATATATATATCAATAAAAACAATAATCAACACATTCAAACAAATAGACAATTCAATGGCATTTTGTTAAAATCTTGTTTGTAAAATAAAACTAAATGAGAACTACAGGCATTAAGGGCCCGTTGTAAACATAAACTATAAGTCAAGGCTTGTGGTTAAGGAACCAGCCTTGCAACCAGAAGGTTCCCGGTTTGATTCCCAGTACCACCAAATCATGACTTAACCATTGTGTGTACATATATGTGTGTTTCACTGCACGGATGGATTAAATGCCAAGGAAAAGTGTGATGCAGACGAATGACAGGTTTTAAAGGGGCTCATTGTAATCCGGTGTGTTTAGATATTTTTCTTTTTCTGCATATCATGAAAACATTTCACTCATGCCATTGCTGACCCTCTGATTGATTTAGCAGAAAAGGCGATTTCAATGGACAGGTCGAGTCCATTCCTGTCACAGGACACAATAACAACCGTAAATTAGTGTGTACTTTAGGAGGCAGCATGATAGATTCAAAGGCAAAATCTAAAGATTGCCTCATGTAACCAGAGGAATGGGTTGTATGAGGAGTCTGAGTGTCTTAGGTCGTATTAATAATACGTACATTATTTAAGTTTTGATAAATTCATGGTGGCATGGTGGTGCAGTGGGCACTGCTGTCACCTCACAGCAAGAAGGACCTGGGAAATTTCTCTAAGGAGTTTACATGTTCTCCCCTTGTTCACGCAGGTTTTTTTTTCCGGGTGCTCCGGTTTTCTCCCACAGTCAAAAGACATGCGTCTAAGGTTAAATGGTTTCTCTAAAGTGGCCCTGGGTTTGTGAATTTGTGTGAAACTGTGCATATGTGTGTCTGCCCTACAAAGGTTCCAACTGGCTCACAACACAGTGTGGATTAAGCGGAAGAAAATATATTAATGAATGATACATTCAGCCATTAGTGCGTATTCAATGGTATAAAGCACTGCGTAAAAGTCATAAGCACCCTATCGATTTAGTACAAATTTGGTGTTAAACATACAGTATTTTCATTACATTTGCATTACTGATACTTTATTGAAATTCTTTCTCTGTATTTAACCCATCTGTGGGAACACCCCGGAGCAGTGTGATGGCCTCCTGTTAAGGCGCACGGGTAGCAGTTGGAGGTTGGGTGCCTTGCTTAATAGCACTTCAGCCATGACTTGCTTTGCTCAGGTAATTGAAAAGTATATATTTTTTTAATTGTCAAAAATTCTTTTCCATCCAAGCAATTAAATGTTACACAAGCATGGTCCTGATTTAATAAGCATGGTATTAATTAATATAGCAATTTATATACAAAAATCATAAGGGTGGCTTTTGGACTCAAGTATGTAAATGAAAAAGTCTCAAAAAGAACTGGCACTTAGTAAAATATATCAGCTAATTACTCTACAGTACTGTACAAAGACTACATACAAAGACATGAATGTAAAGCGAATGCCTGTTTTTCCCCTTTCTGCCTCCTTCTGAGTCTGGTTCCTCTCAAGGTTTCCTCCTCTTATCATCTAATAGAGTTTTTCCTAGCTAATGTCACTGGCTTGCTCACTGGGAGTGAAATTGGATAAAAATGAACCTCATCATTATATCCTGTATATACTGGAATGTCTGTAAAAGCTGCATTATGACAATGTTCCATTATAATAAGCGCTATTTAAATAAAATCAAATTGAATTGGTCCATGTCAAAATATGTACGGGTCAAATGCCAGGATGTGTTCTCGCTCCGTCCATTTTATCAAATATGCATTGGTTGGTGACTTGTGTAGACATGAGGCAGACAGATAGTCCAGAATACATTTCATGCCAATGAATACATTTCGCACCAAGCTCATGGTGACGTCAGGTACGTCCTCAAGTACATTCTTTCAAGTATAAACTTGCCATGCTTTGAATTGAAAAAAAGATAAACACCTAATGTAACGCTTTTGTTTTCTTGAGCATTTCATAGATAATATAAGGTCAGATTGAAAAAGTAAACATATGGTTTAATTCCTGAAATATATCCTGTCACCTCTGCTCTTTAGTTTATAATTGATTTAGTGTTATTTCTGGAGAGTATTTGAGCTCATAGCAATTACAGAAATACAAGAAGTGGGTTCTCTCTCTCTATTTTTGTGCAAATCTGTGTCTCCCTGCCGAATGTATGTACTAATTTGCAATAAAGTGCTACAGCTGTCATTGCATTTTATGCTCGGTTACTTCAATAAATTGGAACGGCAAGGCAAAAAATGGGGAAAATGGGAATATTGCATTATGGGGCAAGCTTCAGTATGTGAACTTATACACAAACACAGTTTGAACAATTCTACTTTATATGTAGAAAGTGTGCAGTGCATTCCTGTTTATAGACTGGACAAATATTCTTGCCTCGGTTGATAATAGATTCCACTTGTCAAGAAATAATCGTTTGAGATAAGTGCAACGATGCATTATCTATCTAAACACTCAAGCAGGTTGATATGGAATGTTTTGTAGCTTTGGAGATCAGAAAAACAACATCTTTTTGTTTTGTCATACACTATCATCACTTTGCAGTTTGCCTGACCCGAACCTCAATTTGATCACTAACAGGGATAACTGAGTGCAGCTGTTAGGTTAAGCTAGACTTCTTCCACTTGGATAGTTGGGTAGATTATCATTCACATTCAAGTGTACTGATAATGATGACAATACTAGGGATGGACAAGAAACTAATTTCAGTCTCCACAATAATCCACTAATCAGTGCTGATGGACTTCATCTGTTGCTTGTTATCTGCAGGTTTAAGAACTGTCAGTTCCATTGGCGAGAAATATCAAACGTTTAATTAGCTAAGGAGCATTATAACCATTTCGCTGACCCTCTAAATTTGGACCATATTTTGTTACTTAGACCACAATTATTGCTTATCCAAGTTTACACTGGCATATTTCTGGTTTTCTATTCAACTGCACTGCTTAATTCGTTCATTTATTTTATTCAAATTCAAAATCAAAATAGTGATGGTGTTTAATCAGGACACAATTCCGTATGTACAGTATAGGATAAGATCAGGCAGGTTCAGGAGACTATGGCAGGATCACCACTCTCTCAGGGGTAGCATATACAGCTCAGCATAAAAAGAGAAATGATTGGGTACCTTTGTTCACAATCTTAAATTAACTGAATCCATCTTTCTAGAACTCTCTCAGGGCAGTGAATAATGTCAATGCCAAATGAAATCGCTGTATATGCTCATTTAGTACAGTGCCGCGTTTCACTCGAAGGACTGTAACGTAGAACCTTTGCCACTTTTTTTGTTAAATGAATTCTGACCTTTTTCTCTCATTACTTTAGGGGAAAAAAAAGAAGGAAAGTGTTCGTGGATGGATGAGTGTACGAGCCTATGCTTAGTGACTCTAATGAGTGTTATAGATACCGTTCCAACATAGGAGCATGAGTGTGAAGCCTGCATTTACATCGCAGCTCACTCCTACTCACTATTCATTTGTCTCCCTCCTCTCGCTGTCTGCTACACAATGAGGGCAAATGTGTATGTGTGTGTGTGTGTGCATGCATAGGACATAGAGAAAATGGCAGAGTATGGTTGAGTGTGGGTTTGTTAGCCCTGTGTGTGTTTGTGTGTGTGTGTGACCTGAATCAGAGATTAAGATTCAAAAGCATTCTCTAATCCGGGCATTGAGGGGCAGCGGTGTGTGGAGTGCGAATGGAGTTGGATCATAAAAGACACCCTGCTGGTCGCACTCTTGCGCCGTCACTGCTGCTCCTGACGCCCTCACAAAGACAGACACACACACACACAATCCCTGAGAAAATGACAAAAAAGCCTGTCACCTCCACACAGTTGCACTATACTCCCCCTCTAGTATCTGCAGTTGCATCCTCCCTCCCTCCTGTCCTCCATCCCCCAAACAACCGGGCCAAGGGTGACTGGCCAAGAATAGGCCCAGAAATTAGGCGACTTTCTCTTCTTTTCCTTTCTCGCTTTCTAAGAGAACAGATGACGAATAATGGCGCGATCGGGGCTCTCGGATGCTCCATGCGCTCGGGTGAGCATCGGGAGAGGTTAATTGGGGAAAGAGGTTAGGAAAATAAAGCCCAAATATCACTGAAAAGACAGGAAAAACGCATCTTTGCCAAAAAAAAACAAGTGATAGGGAGGGAACTGATACTGGGAGCAAGTGTGCTTTATTAAATTGTTGAATTATATCAAGTGTCATACACTGCTAAAAAAAAACATAATAGGAATCGGAGATAAAAATCGGTGTTTCTATTAATTATACTTTCGACTCTGGAGGGGATAGGGCTATGTCGCGAAGCAGAGAAAGCAGTTATCTTTGCATGGGCTGCCGGCGCGGCACGACGTTTTGTTCTACTCCATCACATTCAGCAAGATAAATGTAACATTTAGCTGTTAATTCCAGTGGCTGAAGGATCCGTCTGCGGATGATTTAATTGCCCTGCAATTTTCTCCTGTCAAAAAAGCATCGTGTGCCACTGATGAAAGCGAGCAAGGAGTGCGAGAGTTAATTAGCGACCTCGTTAGAGACCTGGAAGTGTCTGGTGTGGCTGTGGCCCCTTCTTACACTATCTGCCCCCCCTCCCCACACACACAGACACACTTATATGCAACTTATCCACCCATTCTGTTTTTCCCTTTCAAACTCAATCACACTCATTTCTTTCTTTTTCTATTGAACAGACAAATATGTGAGTGGCTGGTTCTCTATAACGGGACAGTGCAGTTTAAGTGACCACAATGACTTCTGTCTGAATTTATATCTGTCTGTCATTTTCAGTGAATGGTTAAATTGATCAGTGACAGAATCTTTATAACAAAGCAACGCCGCGTTGCCCATCTCGAAGGCGCTTCTGCCGGGAGAAGCTCAGTGGATGTATTAAACTGATTAGGAGGAGATGACAGAGCGTGCTGCTCGCTGATTACAGCTGAACTGTCTCATGAGTAGGGGCTAATTAGCTGAATAAAATGAATTGAAAGGCACAGTGGTGCTAGGCAGGGCCTGGTTGGAGTGCTGCGCCATCACACAGTGGGCCTGCGGATGGCCTGATGTTCCAGCTCAAACTGCTGTTTTCATTCAACCTCAAAGGCCAAAATACATCCACCACAGCAACAATATCATTTTATGCAGCAGTGAATTTTAAATTTAGCGCCTTTCACAAACACAAAGTCACTTTACAATTATGGAAAAAACTAATTTAAAAAAGTGCAGGTAATCGAGTGAGGGAATAAAAGAAGAAGAAGAGCTCTAGCAATGAGGAGCGGCAAAACACAAATATTTGTCCCATCACTGGAAATCAGAGGTTAGATACAATATGTGAGATCCTGGAAGCGTCATCATATCTGTGACCCTATGTTACATACAGTACTCACCAGATTCAGATTGCATACCCTAAATGAACCTAGGTTTAATTGCTGTAGCTATGCTTATAATTAACAATAAGCTTTAATGACAATCAGACTAGTTTTATTTATCTATATGGTTTACCTTGGGGCTGTGCTGCAGCATATGTTTCCTTGTTATCGCATAAGCTTAAATCCTCCAAGAGAAATTATTATTAGATAATAATGAAAGACAGAATCTTCAGTGCATTCTCTGTTACAAAGTGGACTAACTTTATTCACGGCCACACTTACAGTAACATTGATCCTTGATCCTTGAGTGCATGGGTTTACTGTAGATTCATTACCAGTGTTATCTCTGCATTTGCTTTAACAGACAGTTCAGAATCGAAAATGCATGACCATTGAGATTTTACATTAGGAACCAGAGGCGGCACATAAAAGTCATGTGCATCACTGCATATGAAATTGGTGTTGTGAAGCTGCACCGCACTTTCAGATATACAGGGGTTAGACAATGAAACTGAAGCACTTGGTTTTAGACCACAATAATGTATTAGTATGGTGTAGGGCCTCCTTTTGTGGCCAATACAGTGTAAATTAATCTTGGGAATGACACATACAAGTCCTGCACAGTGGTCAGAGGGGTCTTAAGCCATTCTTCTTGCAGGATAGTGGCCAGGTCACTACGTGATGCTGGTGGAGGAAGACTTGCATCTCCAAAACACCCCAAGTGGCTCTTAATACATCACAAAGACTTGCTGTCTTGGTCACAGATGCGCCAGCAAGACGTGCATTTGTCCTCTTTTACTCTGGTATGTCACCCATAATGTTGTGTGCATTGCAATATTTTGAGCAAAACTGTGCTCTTACCCTGTTAATTGAACCTTCACACTCTGCTCTTACTGGTGCAATGTGCAATTAATGAAGACTTGCCACCAGCCTTGTCCAATTTAGCCATGAAGCCAGTTTCAGTTTCCTTGTCTAACCCCTGTACCTTTACTACAAATATATTAAACTGTCCAGAGAGGTCAAAAGCAATCAAATGAAACTGCGAACAAAAGGTAAACCAGTATATAATCTAAGTTACTCATAAAGGTTCGGAGTTGGGGCTGCTGTTACATTTGGCAATGCCTTTAAAAAATATTGTTTGAAAGCTGCTGGAGAATTAGTAACCGGGGCTCCACTACATGTGCAGCAGCGGAGAAAATATTAGGATTCTCAGTGAGTTTATTAGTATCCCAAAGAGAAACTGAGGTTTTTTTTCTTCAGGGCTGCCCAGCTGACAAGATATTCAGATGCTGTGCCAGCTTATCCATATCCAATAGAGCAGTTATGTGCAGCCAACCATTGCAAAGTGATAACAGCATATGCCATAAATATTAGCGTGAATCATTTGTGAATCTTTCTTTTACTATTCATTTTATGTCATACCATACACTGGCTGTTGTCATGCCATCGGCCATGACTACCCACAATGACAGTGCACATAATGTATCCTGTCGAATATGTGAGCGACACTGGATTATGTGGTAAATCATTTGCAAACAAGAACGGGGAGCCACGTCTGATAAAGAGGTGAAGACATAAGTGTAGTAATGTTGACAGGCGGTACAGTGGCGCATTGGGTAGTGCTGTCGCCTCACAGCAGGAAGGACTCCGGAAAATTTCTGTGTATAGTTTGCATGCTCGTCATGTGTTTGTGACGGTTTTCTCCAGACGCTCCAGTTTCCTTTCGCATTCCAGAGACATGCACATTAGGTTAATTGATGTCTCTAAAGTAGCCTTTTCTGTGTGAATGTGTGTCTGCCCTATGATGGAGTTGTACCCTGTCTAGGGCTGTTCCTGCCCTTGCGCCCAGGGTGGGCACCAGATGGCCTGTGATCCCGTATATGGATTAAGCAAAAGAAAATAGATGGATAAAAAGTTGACAGATGGACAAATTATATAGAAAAGCAGGATATTCTGTAAAGAATGGTGTAATTTTCTTTTCTGAATAAGTATTAAAATAAAATAAAAAAGTCTACAGCTATAATGTGGATAATTTACTCATTTCGCAGATGCGTTTGTCCAGATTGACTCTTAAATTAGAGTAAGCATTAACTATTAAATCTAGTGGGTGTGCGGTCGCCTCACAGCATGAAGGACATAGGTTCAATCCCGGGTGGGACAACTCTGTGTGGAGTTCTCCCCCTGTTTGCGGTTTCCTCCTGCATTCAAAAGACATGCATGTTAGGTTAATTGATGTTTCAAAAGTGGCCCTTAGTGTGTGAATGTGTGTGACTGTGAGTGTGTGCTCTATGATGGAGTAGCACCTTGTCTGGGGTTGTTCCAGCCCTTGCACCGAGAGTTACCGGTTGGCCCGCACCTCCTGTCGGTTAAGATTAAGATATAGAATGAATGAATGAATGAATATAATTTAATCAATAGGACATTTTTTTAAATTGGGTAAAAAAGCATGCAGTAAGCAGAGGGTATATGGTGCTAGAGGACAGGAGTCACTCTCCGAAGAGCCATTATCCAATGTATTTGTATAATTTTTGGCATTCCACATATCCTTTTTGTTCAGACATTGAATCAAAGCACGTAAAGTAACAGTCAAATAAAATGTTACAGATGTTTCTATTGCATAGAGCACTTTATGCACTGCGTGCCGACATGCAGATAAAGAAGGGCGATGAATATAAATGAAGTGTGACACAAAAACGGGTCGTAAATCTTTCAAGTGAACTTGTTATGATAGTACACCGTTTACAACTCAGAAAAAAGAGTGTTGCAAATGAAGTTAGAAGGCAAAAAGAAGAGACATGAATTTGTTTAGCACATTACTACCACAAAGAACATTCTGCACTTGACACTGTACACTATTATTCTCATACTCTTGGGAGGAAAGAGGTACTTCCTACCTAGGATGCTCAAATATGACAGCTATAATTTATCTCTCAAATTATTATTCATATTTGTGATAGTGAGAGAGAGAGAGGAAGAGAGAGAGAGAAAGAGAGATTGTGTAACAGAGTATGTGTATATTTCTTTTATTATATTATTTCCTTTTATTTTTGTCTCAAACCAAAAAATCTGTGTAGTAGCAAAGGTGTGTGTGTAAACCTACAGGGCATTATAATATTTACCACTCACACCTGTGAATGTGCTGTGTGTGTGTGTGTGAGAGGTTGAGAGTTTGCCAGCATGTGTATGTGTAAGCAATAGCACACACTAGGAGGTGTTGATGAGGGCGCTTTTACCTGATGGAAGAGGTGTTATCAGGGTCAAAGTTTTTTGTTGATTTGAAGCCGGAAACTGTTAAAATGTAAACGAGGATCAAATGGAGGCTTTGGCCCGGTATTCATAATGTATTATAAAACTAGTTATTGCATTGAAGTGACTAATGAGAGTCGGTATAATTGCTCAAAGTCTACATGAAGCATAGCCAGTATATTATAATAGTGCATTATGTAGTATATCCTTACAAACAGCATCTATAATAATAATAATAATAATAATAATAATAATAATAATAATAATAATAATAATAATAATAATAATAGGCAGCATGGTGGCACAGTGTATAGCACAGAGCAAGAAGATCCCGGATTCAAGCTCCGGGTTTGTTCTCTCCATGTTTGCGAGGGTTGGTTAATTGGTTAATTGGTAAACTGCCAGTTAGTGTGTCGGTGTGTGTGAACCCTAAGATAATAATTAATAATAATTGATATGATATATAATATATATCCAATGCAACATGTCAGTTTGCTTATAATTTTGCTTATTGTTTATGGTTACATGCAGGTCAATTTGTACACAGAAAATGTACACTCACCAGCCACTTAATAAGGTACACCTAATAGTGCCAATAGTGCAAAATTCTGCAGGCAGAGTACTTACTAAAACTAAAAGATATGATCCGACAACCCCTGTCTTAATTACACTTCATTGCCTTCCAATTAAATTTTGTATCATCTATACAATTCTACTACTTACATATAAAGCTCTAAATGGTCTCGCTCTACAATATCTGCTGTAAGTGCTAACTACTAATATTCCATGATCCACCTAAGCTACTGCGTTCAAAAAGTGCAGGCTGCTTGCAGGTTCCTAGAATAAGGAAAATTACAGTGGGTGGCAGAGATTTCTCTTACAAATCCTCCATTATGGAACAGTCTTGCAGCTAATGTTCGTGACTCAGAAACAGTCTCAATTTTTCAATCTAAATCTAACCAAATCTAGACATATTTGTTTAGCCAAGCATTCTGCTCATAGCATTAATTCCTCTTAGGTGAAGGTGCAGATCTGGTGGGTTATGAGCACTAGAGTATTGGTAAACAAAGATATTTAGATGTCTTTATGTTTCATGGAGCCCTTATTCCTGTTCTTCTCTCTGGATCTTATTTTTAATTACGCTGCTCTTGCTAGTCTTAGTGAAATTTACAATCTAACATGCTACCTTTGGTTACCGTGCCCAGGAAAGGTTTGAGTACACGGGTTTTCCTTCTAAATGCATCATAAAAACAAAAATATAAAAACATCTCAATATGTTGCTGGTTAGTTTCACTACATTTATTATGATTTTTACCTTTCAATCTCGAATGTCTCACGGCCATCTTTAAAGCCATTGTTTACATTCTAATGCGTCATGTAAATCTGTAGATTTTTTTACCGTGCAAAATTACTTCAGAACCTGTCACTTATTGTTCATTTAATAAGTTAATGTATCTAATCAAACTTACAGAACTGAGAATCTTTCCTTGTGTGAATAATTTCTACTTCCAGAAAAAAAAACACCAACACCTGCCAAAACAGAAACAATATTATCCAACTCATAACGACCACAAAATATAATGTTTTTCCCAAATATGTCCACAAATACAAATATTAATATGTCCTTAAAAAGAGATTTTGGTCATATATGAGTCATTTAACGTGAAAAAGCACCCCAAGCTCTATAGCGCCTGCATAGAATGAAGAGGTACCCCAAGACTATCCAATGAAATAATCTGCTTCCTGAAAGTGATTGACAACCATGTAAACCAATAGGCCTCATTCTAATGAACAAGTACACATATGATTTGTGTATAAAAAAGCAGTTTAAAGGTGGGACATGGGCATGCAATCACCCCCCATATTCTATGCGCTCTAGTCCTTGTTTACAGTAGGCATGTCATAAACATTTGCAACACACAGAACATCAGGCATGTTTAAATAATAATATTAGTCTAAAAGTGACTAATATGTGTCTATTCTGTGAGAAATTGTAAAAATAAAAG
>JAOUQV010000010.1:950690-961068 GCA_028565295.1 Aspidoras spilotus | reverse complement strand
GTGCACCAACAATTTGTCCTCTTTTGAACTCTTCACACTCTGCTCTTACTGATGCAATGTGCAATTAATGAAAATTTATTTATATCATATCAGTAAAACAGTAAACAATTGTTTTATTTTTCTGGCCTATTCTCTAGAAACTTTAACAATGGATAGATAAATGAAAGACATCAGTGTTTCTGAATTAGGAACACAATATTACAAAAATAACAAAGATTAATACCACAGAGGTCACTGGAAGCCAGATATCTGTATCAGCTGGTTTGTTGTACTTTACTGCAGTTGTTATATGATGGGCTGATTAGCAGAATAGCTCGGTGCCTTGACATTAGTGTTACACTATATTATGAAAGCAATAATATAATGCTTTATGGTGCATAGAAGATGATAATAATGCCTTATGAATGCACATTCCGTACAATCATTTGTAAATCATTTCTACAATTATTTGTGTATGTGTAAAGAAACACAAGAATATCTCAGAACCATTATAATGTATTAAATTTATGTGTGTGACTGTGTGTATGCATGTGTCTGGGTTGGTGTAATATGTAACCCGTTGACATCAGAGGTAAAATAATTACCTGCATTACTATGGAATAACAGTAATTAGCATGATACTTCTCTAAACATAGACACTAAACATATAAAAAATGTGTGTGTTTGAGCGAGTGTCTCTGCATGTGTGCTGTTGTGCTAAACCATGATCCCTCCTCCCCTTGCTTTTCGTGAATAAAAAGGTTGCGAAAGCCGGTCAGATCTGTTTCAGTGCCGAGAGACGCAGCACAAAAGCCTGAGAGTGTAGCTCGTATCTCTTTACCTGGCCTCACATTAACTATTCTCTTCTGCCGAAAACTGACACTGTGGATGGACCAGAGAGATAGGATGCCCTTTTTTTAACGTGGCCTGGTGAAACACCTGGACCGTTCCATCTCTCTGTTTCCTTTAGATGTGGATTCTTCCATTTGTATAGCTTAAAGGTGGCTCTATTAAGAGTTGCACCAGAAAGAATGTAGAATTGGTTAATTCCTAAGCTGTTCCCTACAAACATGCAAGTTTGTATTTACAATGTGTGTGTGATTTTAGGTGATCTGCTGGAATATTTGGCATGTGATGGATGAACTGGCAGCAAACAGCTGACGAGGAACTCCATTAAAAACTAGACTAAACGCTTTGATTAGCGTGCCTGAGCAGCCAAGTGTGAGTGCACTCAGGCATACATACACACATTGCTTTTTTGTAACATTTAGAGCAGATCTCACCCTCTCTCTTCTTGTTTCTCTCTCTTTCCAACACTGTTAGTGCTATATCCTCCCTCTTTGAGTTAAATGGCCTGTAAAAGCAGTGAAAATAATGGTAGTTTTGGCCTCATTTCCTTTTTTGCTCATTCATTCACTATGTAAAAACTAATCACTGACAGAGGAGATGATTTAACTCTCTCTAACAAAAATTTAAAAGCACCACACTAAAGTTACTGATGGAAAATATATTCGATTTGTTGCTCACTATCAAAAAAAATGCAACCCTACATTTTCAGTAACCTATATAAAACTTCTTAAAATGAGAAAGCTTTCAATACTAGCTCATAGCCGATGCTGGGTTTTAGCTCTTAGGGTCTGAGAGTGTCTCCTGGGGCAGCCTGCCTATTGAAGAAAAAAATCAGTGGAGCCTAGACATATCCCAGACAGCCAGTGGGCCAATTAATTCTGCTGGGGGTGATGCTCCCAGGTTAGCATTTGCTTATGGTGATAAATTGGTGCTTTGTAACCGCCGTAAACGACCTCAGTTCTCCTATAGAAGTGCGCTCTGCCAGGGCCGAGGATGATGTCACAGGCCTGACGGCGATTAAGCATGGCCTGCGATGTTGCTTTTCGCAGGGTTACTCCTGCACTGTCTGCTGGTGTGAAATTAATTAAAAGCTGCCTCGTGCCAACAGATCTGGCAATAACCAGCCATGAGCTGCATGACATGCATGGCATGCTGAGAGGGGGATTCACTCGTCTTTGCAAGAACATGGCAAGAATGTTTAAATAGTTGTCTTATTAATATCAATTCTTAACATATTAATATTAATTCTTAACATATGAGTTTCCAGTTGCAACAATTCAACATGATAACATTATGTTTTTTGTAATTAGAAAAAAACTGTATTTTATAAAGTACAAAAATTACATCCATATATGTATTTTGACCAATTTCTGGGAATCCGAGGACTTGTGGCTTAATTAACACAGCATCATAAATGAGATTTTTTTTTTATTTTGATTACTTTATTGATCCCTGTAGGGAAATTATTCTCTGCATTTAACTCATCCAGGTGTTAACACCCTAGGCGGTGTGCTTCACCATTGAGGCACACAGGGAGCAGTTGGGGGTTGGTGCCTTGCTTAAGAGCACTTTAGCCATGACTTGCACTTCAGCCATGACTAGCCACGGCTGACCCCGTTGAGATTTGTGTTTTATGATTTTTCAAATTAAGAATCAAAACCGTGCACTTATTTCAGTTTCATTTACGTGCAAAAACAAACCCCTGGAAAGTAACAAAATTACTAAAATAATAAAACATAAAATTAGTAACATGCATATCTGGTCTTGGCAAATAATTTTTTTTTTCTGTGGAACATTTTGATTAGGATTACTTTAATTTTCATTTAGCAAGTTGTTTCTCGACAGGGTGTGCAATTTGGCTATAAAACATTTAAGGTATCCGATGAATAAACCTAGAATTAAATAATAAGTTTTGATTCTAAATTAAAAAAAAATAAAAAATACAAATCTCAATCTTATTTATTTAGTTATTTGTTAATTTGAATGCACATTTCATTAAACAGTCATATAAAATAGTTAATATCTTAAATAGTTAAGCAAGTCTTTGCTTAGATTTTCTAAAGTATTAATTGGTTGCAAATTGGTAATTGATACACAAAGTATAGTTCCTAATATTATTAATAATAATAATCTGTACCATATTTACAAAAAAAGAAGAAAATTATATGTAGATTTTTTTTTCAGGTTATTGGTCTGTTGTAGCCAAGGTGGGGATGGGATTACCTTCTAGGTCTGGTTCCTCTCAGGGTTTCTTACTCTTGTCCTCTCGAGGGGTTTTTCCTTGCGCTTGTCGCCATCCAGCTTGCTTATTGGCTGATTTATAACCACGAGTATACCAAAAGTAAAGAATCTGGGATTCCATGGGGAGTATTCATATGCATACTATACTATATTTCCAAAAGTTTTATATTAAGGCAGCATACTAATAAGGCTATTCTAGCCTTCACATGCTAACAAATTCTTTCCAGCTAACAACCCATGTAAGACGCGTAATTGCAATTTAGCTATTTCAGAAGAATATAAAATCTACTCTCCGGCATTTTTTACTCCACTTTATCCTACTTTTCATCTCCTCTCTGCGTTTCACTTAAATTCAAGGTCATGGACTGCAGCAGCATGAAAATAAACCACCGATTTAATTGTAGATATGAAGAAATTCACCTTCCAAGTGACATAAATTAAAAGATGAATAAACATTATTTTAATATTTTGTGGTTCAATGCACAAAAAAAGGTTTTGTACTGTGTTATGAGATTTCAAATCCTTTTCCTGCCATGTTCAAGCAATCCACAAGCACGTATGAAGAGATTTCCGATGCCCACGGAACCTCCAGACGGGCCATTTCCTGACGGAACCTGATCTGATATTCGCTTGGTCGGAGGGACGACACTGTAAACAAAACGAGCTCGTTTCACCATGAGCTCCGGTGAACTCAGAAGCTCAAATTCGGCCCTTGGATAGCCGAGCCGCCTTTCTTCCATAATGAAGACATGTGGTCTGCGTTTACTTTTTTTCATTTTTTTATCTTTATCTGCCCTCTCTCCTTCCTTTCCTTTTCTATTATGAAAAAAAACGGCACCATTGTATCTGTGCTTAGAGGCAGTGGAGTGGTTGAAGGGATCGAAGGAGGAGGGGTGTAGGCTCAGTTCAGGGGCTGGGAAGGTTTTGTTTTGAAGAGATTGGGCATTTTTATTTAACATCTTAAACCCCCTCCCCCACTCTGTTTATTTTTGTGCTGTTTCTTTTTAATTCAGATATGGATGTAAGTCATGGTCGACTGGCTTTGATTTATGGACACAGAGGAAAAGCATATATTAAACAGTTACCATATTGACGGTTCCTGATCATTTCGGATCAAAGGCAACTGGTTATTTTAGACATTTATCTCTCATGACCAGAAGAGACATGCATTACCATCATTCTTGATTCCATAAGAAAAAATGTATTCATGATACCGGCTGGCAGCAGAACCCATCTCAACAAAGTCTTTGGCTTAGTGATATATGTCCTTAATACCAGCAGTTTAATGCTTGTCCTCTCTAGTGAACATTCTTAAACTTTGCGTGGACAAAAATGCTTTGTTAATGAGAGAATTCAAATTGGTTCGAGATAATAGGAAGGCAACAGTAACTCAAATAACCAGTTATTAAAAACAAGGAATGCAGAACATCTCTGTTTAAAGTATACCTCAAAGAATTAAGGCAATTAAGGCAAGGGGGTTCAACATTTTACTAGCATGGTGCACCCAATAAAGTGGCCACTGCACGCATATACCCACAAATAATTCACCTACAAAAAATACAAAACAGACATAATATTCCACATGTGCTGATCATAAAATTAAAATACAATGAAAAAGTTGTATATTATACACATTTGTTACACACAGACTGAAAAATTTCAATATTATTTTTATTTTATTTTATGATTTATAACTAACAACTAATAAAAAACCCAAATTTACCTGATAATCTCAGATAATTACAATATTATTATAGATCAATACAAAAAAAAAGGAAATTTAGAAATGCTGGCCAACTGAAAAATATGAACATGAAACGTATCAGCATGTACAGCACTTAATACTTAGTTGGGACTCCTTTTGACCGATTTACTAAAGCAATGCGGCGTGACATGGAGTCGATCAGTCTGTGGCACTGCTCAGGTGTAATGAGAGCCAAGGTTGTGCCGATAGTGGCTTGAAGCTGTACTGCATTGTTGAATCTGGCGTATAGCATCTTCCTCTTCACAATACCCCACAGATTTTCTATAGTGTTAAGGTAAGGTGAGTTTGGTGGCTAATTAGGAACAGAGATACCTGGGTCCTTAAACCAGGTATTTGTAGCTTTGGCACTGTGTGCAGTTACCTAGTCCTGTTGGAAAATAAATTCAGCATCTCCCAAAAGTTGGTCAACAGCAGGAAGCATGAGGTGTGCTAAAATTCCTGGTAGCCGGCTGCGTTGACCTTGAACTTCAGGAAAAATAGTGGACCCATACCAGCAGATTGGCTCCCCTAACCATCATTGACTGTGGACCTTAAGCAACGTGGAATCTGTGGCTCTTCTCTCTTCCTCCAGACTCTGGGACATTGATTTCCAAAGGAAATGCAAAATGTACTTTTATCGGAGTACTTAACTTTGGATCGCTCAGCAGCAGTCCAGTCCCTTTTGTCTTTAGATGCTTCTGACGCTGTCTTATGTTGAAGAGTGGCTTGACACAAGTAATGCGACAGCTAAAACCCATGTCTTGCATCTGTCTGTGCACGGTGGTTCTTGGAGCACTGTCTCCAGAAGCAGTCCAGTCTTTGTGAATCTCTCCCACATTTTTTAATGGCTTTTGTTACACAATCCTCTCCAGGGTGCTGTTATCCCTATTGCTTTTTCCTACCACATCTTTTCCTTCCCTTCGCCTCTGTATTAATGTTCATGGACACAGAGCTCTGTGAACAGCCATCCTCTTTAGCAATTACCTTTTTTTTGTTTTGCCATGCTTGTGCAAGATGTTATTGGTTGTCTTTAGGACAATTGTAAAGTCAGCAGTCTTCCCCATGATTTGGGAGTTTACAAAACTAGATTGCGCGACCATTTAATGGCCGTTGAAGGTGTTTTAAGTTAATTAGCTGATTAGAGTGTGGCACCAGGAGTCTTCAGTATTGAACCTTTCCACAATATTCTAATTTTCCGAGATACTAAATTCGGGTTTGTTATTAGTTGTCAGTTATAAATAATCAAATTAAAAGAAATAAACACTTGAAATATATCAGTCTGTGTGTAATAAAAGCGTATAATATACAAGTTTCACTTTTAAAAAGGAATTATGGAAATAAATAAACTTTTCATGATATTCTCATTTTACTTACTATGACCAGCACCTGTACTAATATACTAACCCTCCATTTACACATGACTATAAAACCATAAATGATTCAACTGTGATCTGTTGTTTAGTAAGAGCAGAAATGAATGAGCGATAAATAGCATGTTCAATGTGCACTAAAGACGAAATCAAGCAGGATTCTAAACACTTCTAAACAATTTTCTAATAGAAAATTAATATAAATCCTTTAGTAGCAGTCAGACTTTATGGCTTGAATTATGAGCTAATTGCTAGTTTTAGCTTGCTAGTTCTACCCAGCTAACAACCAATGTTAGCTACTTAACTAGTATTATTGCTAATGAAAAGTCAGATACTGAGTTGACTGATGAAGAAGATGGGTGGCATTGTTGTATAGTGGGTAGCACTGCTGCTTCACAGTAAGAAGGTCCCAGGTTTAATTCCTGGGTTGGGGCATCCTGGGTCCTTTCTATGTGCAGATTCTATGGAACATTTTCTGGCCACCAGAGGAGGATTTCCTGCAACCCTAACTGTGACTGCATGAACAAAGAAAATGAATGAATGAATATTATGAAGAAGATCAAAATGGTGGATAAAATTGAGATTGAGCAAACAGAGAGTCAAACAATCCCCAACCAGCAACTATCCAGCCTAAGGCAGGATTACAATGTACACCCTGACATTGTATTCTTTGTTATTATTGTCAAAAAGGATTTATTCTGAAATTTTATTATTGAAAAAATGGGACAGCACTGTCGCCTCATAGAAATAAGCTCCTGGGATCAATCCCTGGGTGTGAAGAACTGGGTAATTTCAGTATGGATTTTGAATGTTATTCCCATTGTCCACATGGGTTTCCTCTGGGTGCTCAGTTTTCCTCCCACAATCCAAAGACATGCATGTTAGGTGAAATGACTTTTTGTTTACAGTATGTAAACTAGTGTACGAACATAATCTTGTGATCAATGTAACCTTGTTTATGTCATAAAATAAAAGTCATTTATTAAATAAAAATAAACATTCATGCAACAAGATGTCACATATATGATTGGAACAACAGAAACATACAGTATGTTATGTGTCCAAAGTGCAATATCATTTACCTACCAATCAACTGAGAAAATAATTAATAAAAAATTAATTGGGAGACATTTAATTTTTTAGACGGATCTGTTGCTGGCTCTTTATCTAAAGCTGGCTAGCATGTCTGGGTTGCACTAGCTCGATCTTGTGACTGGCAGCTTCACCTAGCATGGCTGACAGCACTTTCCTGCCTGGCTTTTGTCAACTTTTAACAGTACAGTATTGTCACTCAACTCAGTGGCCTGAAAAGTTTTTTTTTTTTGAGTAGATGCAGACTTTTTTGATGCTATGCTAAGTCGTCTGCACATGCACTGAAGCAATACAGCAAGAAAGAAAAATACAATGAGCTGGAAAACAAAAGCAAGAGCAGTCAGACAAAACATTTAACACTAAAGAAAAAAAAGAAATTGATCGAATGATAAAAAAGTATGGCCCCTGTTGCAGTTCCTTGTCTTTTCATCCCCAAGTCTGTGAATGTTCCATGTGAACGAAAGCAAGTAGGATGAAGAAGATGGAGAAGAAAAAGAACAAGAAGTGGAGGAGGTGGGGAACTGGGCCAGTCTTGAATCCTTGTCATCAGCCCCTTCAGAATGAATAAGGCTAATGAATGTGGGTAAAGTGGTAGGAATTCATGGTCAGTGCCATCAAGGCAGGTAATACCGCCCACATTTAATTGGAAGCAGGTATTGGAAAGGCTGTGTTACTTTAATTGTTTAGGGGGGGTTGCTCCGAATGGGAAAAGACTAAAGTATAATGGCCAAATTGTGGCGCACAATAGCACTTAGGCCAGGATTGTATGCAATCACTAATCTGCTGAGGAATGAGGCAATTCCGAGCCATTTTCTCAGTGAAACCAGCTGCACCAAGCTGGTCCCTTTTGTTCGCCCTTGGGAAAAAGGGAGATTGAAACAGAAAATACCTTCACCAAGGCAATCATTTGCCACGTGTAGAAAGTGGATACAGGAGTGCAGCGATGAAAAAAGGGAGAAGGGAGCTTTGTGGCTATAAAGAAAGGATAGAGAGGCATAAGAAGGCTGAAAGTAGGGCCTGTCATGGTCAAGCCAATACAGAAATGACATTCACACTGACAGACATGACACTGGCTGTTAGTTTGGATACAGAAATCAGATAGAGTTCATTAAACAAGGACAAGGTATTTAAGCATTGTGGCTGATAGACAGCACATAGACATGTGTGTGAAATTTTAATGACGCTCCAAGACCACACAATGGTGAAAGGGGCAGATACAGATGTCACCCAATGAGAGCCTTAGTATGAGTTCAAATTCGATACCATAATTACCAAGTCTACAAGAGAGGTTCTTAAATTTGTCGCTCTGTTTTAAACCGTTCATGGCCAATCATTTTTTTTACATTTGTCTTGGTTTTGTTTGCACTAATTGTAATCATATCCAATTTTCAGCTTCGGGAAGTGAGAGAATGAGCCTTACACATTGTATTTCAGTACAGGTCTCATCTGTCGCTGCATCTGTTGGAATAATGCACACAGCAATTTATCACATGCTATTGTATTTGATACATATTTTGAAAGAAGAACGTGGTAGTGAAAATAATAAACATGCATCTCAATGTAAAAATCTTATGCATTTCAATTTTGGGGTTTAGCTGTACTTGGAAAACCAGTCAGACAAATAACCAAACTGATAAAACCTGAATGAGTGGAGACATTTAATCATAAAATAATCATAAAAACGCCATTAATGACCACAAATATGTTCCCTATTTTTTAAAATTCACTTTTGCTAGATACTATACCCGCTTAATCCTAGTTTTAGGTTTACAGGGAAGCCGGTGCCAAGCTGGCAACTCTCGAGAGCAGGAACAAGCATAGATTCATCATAGGGCACACACACACAATTACACACACATGCAAACAATAACAAACAATTTAGAAAAACCAGTTAACCTATCAAGCACATCTTTGGAATGTTGAAGGAAAACGAAGTACCCAGAGAAAACCACGGGGAGAAAAGGCAAATTCCACAAAGTAATTTCTTGAGTCGCCTCACCTGGGCCTTGACCCAGGATCTTCTTGCTTTGAGGCCACAGCATTATCTACTGCACCACTGTGCCGCTCCGCTACTAGATTTAGCACTTAGCAAATTTCAGGAAATCTCAATATCAGCTTCACTTAAGTGTTTATGCTGGCCATTAAGCTCAAGGGCTTTAGAGAGAGTTAGTTTTCCTGCACTCAGAGTAATACCCAAACATTAGATGTGTAAAAATAAAAAATTAGCATGTCATTACAGAGCTATGAATGTACAAAAAATAGTAGCAGCTGAGAGCAGAGTGCATGATAGGTATAAGCAGGATTAGAAGGGGGTAGAAAGGGCTAAGCTAATTACCATAATATTATGGACCATATTTTCCACTTTGCCTGCACTAGATTTCAGACCTTGTTCTTAGTTTGATTCCACTGTTTAATCATTCATTCATTTTTTTCCACTTAATCCACATGGGGTCACAGGCCAGCCGGTGCCCATATGGAAACTCTAGGCATAAGAGCAGGAACAAGCCTAAACAGAGCGCCAATCCAAAGTAAAGTCACAGCTCACATACACTCACAGTCACAAAGGGACACTTTTAATACACCAATTAACCTAACACATGTTTGTGAAATGCAGGAGGAAACCGGAGCACCCGGAAAAATCCTGCAAAAACATTGGGAGAACATGCAAACTCCAAAGAGAAGATTTTCATATTTAGAATACCACACCCAGGGATTGAACCCAAGACCATTTTGCTGTGAGTGGACAGTGATACCCACTGTGCCATCCTGTCCGTGATAAATTAATTCTTCTTCTTCTTTCGGCCTCTTTCTTTTATTAGGGGTCGCCACTGCATGTCAATCTTTTCCACCTCACTCTGTTTTCTGCATCTTCTGCTTTCACACCAATTACCTGCATGTCTACATTGACCACATATATGTATATATATATATATCTCCGCTTTGGTCTTTCTCTCTTCCTCCTGCCTGGCAGCTTCATTTCTAACATCCTCCTACCACATGTCCAAACCATCTTAAACGGCCCTCTTTAACTTTGTCTCCCAATTTTCCAACCTGTGCTGTCCTTCTGATGTTCTCATTCCTAATCCTGTCCATCCTGGTCACT
>JAOUQV010000010.1:901300-913742 GCA_028565295.1 Aspidoras spilotus | reverse complement strand
GTCACCCATAATGTTGTGTGCATTGCAATATTTCGAGCAAAACTGTGCTCTTACCCTGCTAATTGAACCTTCACACTGCGCTCTTACTGGTGCAATGTGCAATTAATGAAGATTGGCCAGGAGGTTTGTCCAATTAGCCATGAAACCTCCCACACTAAAATACTTTGACAATTAATAATATATGAAATTATATATATATTTCTAAAAATATTTGCTCAACAGCCTTGACTCACATATGAGCTAATCCATATGGTTCAATATGACGTAGGCTCTCCACAATGTTTAGGAGTGAGTTTATGGAAATTTTTCGACCATTCTTTTAGAAGCGGACAAGAAAGCCTGTCTCTGAGTCTCCGCTCTAATTCATCCCAAAGATGTTCTATCAGGACTCAGGCCAGTCAAGTTTATCCATGTCTTTATGGACCTTGCTTTCATGCTGGAAGAGGAAGTTGGGAGCATAGAAATGGGAGTCTTGGTATACTGAAACATTTATACACCTGTGGCCATGGAAGTGATTGGAACACTTGATTCCGATAATTTGGATGGGTGAGCAAATACTTTTGGAAATATAGTGTATAATATAATAATATTTTTCTAATTACTTAGATATTTTGCAAAATAAATAGGAATGTTCTTTTTAACAGATAAATGTAAAAACTTACAAATTCTCATTAATGTGCGTGAGAAATTGTATGAACTCTGTTCTTTAAGCAAGCCAATAGGTGTATGAGGGCATTGTTTCCCTATGATGGCTACTGTAAGTTTTACTGAATCCCCAACTCTATTGTATGAATTTGTATATGTCAGTAATATACATTTAGAAATTATAGAATTCATAAAAGGAGTTTCATGGACTTTTGTTGAGGCCCTGCACTTTACTTAATATTAGTGCTGTTGTTAAGTATTGTACAGTAGTTGTATTAATTATCATTCAATTATCCAATGATGAGCCAAAAAATATCCACAGAAATGTACAAAGAGTACAAAAGTATTTGGACATCTGCAAACAATTTGCCAAAAAAATGCCAAAATAGGTGAAGATTCTTAAAAAGAAGCATTACCAGTTACAAAAAATGGATTTATAACTGCCAACCTAAGAGTAAATGGCTGAAAATGGAATGGAAAAGTCCATTGGAAAAGAGGCAAGTGTAAAATCTAAAGTCATCTATCAGCAGGAAAATTGATGATTACATATTTCATGGATTCTCAAGGGCCAGTATTGGAGCATTATCGGTAAAAATGTCCAAAAAATCATCAGTGCTTTTTATTTGGAGATACTTTTTAAAGAACTGAAGCCTACAATTCATACAAAACAAATAAAACTGCTATCCAATTGGGTAACCTTTTAGGTGTTAAGGCATCCTCCCTGTAGCCCTGATTTTGCAGAATTAGACAATCACCTGTTTGGCCCCCTGAAAGATGCAAATGAGGACAAAAATTCATGTTAAATTGAGAATTAAAAACAGCAGGGCATTCAGGAATCGCAGTTCAGACTAAAACTTTTTTTCAAATATGAAAGCTTGAACAAATTCAATTGAAAAGCATTAAAATATTGTGAAATCTTAGTTATCACTCATGTGATTGCCAGTTAGCACTTGACTTTGTGTTACACGTTCCTATTGTGTTGTGTAAAAAAGCACAATGTTTCATCCACTGGAAGACTTTACTCATAAACTATTATATCAAAATCAATTAATTGCAATCCTGTCATAAGGAGGTGCACCACTGTGAGTATAGAGCAATGCCTGTGATATCCTAATTTAAGCATCAAATATTTAATCATTAAGACAGCAGTTTCCAGCTCCACGTTTTAGTAAATACGACTCTCTCACAGTCTGTAAACGCTTTGTTACCCAGTCTCTCTGGACCCTATGCCTGCGTGCTTGAGGAACAATGCATGTTCATCATTAGTGTGTTGTCTGGCTCTGAATCAGTGATTAGATTTGGCTCTATGTAGTTGTTGCTGCCTGCCATTCAAAGCAGATATTTGATTCTATCAAAGCCTCAACTTTCAAAGCTAAAAAAAATACATTTCACTACATCTGTGTACTACTTGTAATTATAGCCATGACACACTTCCCTTTTCTAATAATATATCTCCTATGTTTCCAGAACTATACTTTACAATGACCAGAATACTTAAATCTTTGCTTTATTGCTATTGTTTGATTGAAATACAGCTCCACACACTTTGTAAGGTAATAGGTAAAAAATGCAAGTATTTACATACCGTAGTAGCTGTGTATATATGACGAGGCAAACCATTTAAATCCCTGCTGGATGGTGCTTTTCTGGTCTCCTTGCATATCCGATGAATGTGGAAGCACCTTGTAAAAAAAAAAAAAAAGTCATTGCAAATGTAGAAAAGAGAAACAAGTGCAGCCCCGAATAGAATGTTTACGTAGTTGTGCATGTAATCTATCTGTATCCTAATCATAGCATTTTCGAGATAATGTTGAATGTAGAGAAATGTTCAGTTGGAGCACCCTTTCCTTCGGTGATACTTCCTTTTATGGTGTGGATTTTGTGCACTCGTCTTCAAATCATTTGAAAACCTTGGAGCGTCAATTGAAATAAAAGCTTTTCCAAAAATACCAAAATAAACCATTTATCCATAAAATAACATGAGTGTGGTGTGTGGTATAAAAGTAGGCGAACAAAGAAGCATTTAAACAAGAAGAAGAAGTCTGGGATTTGGTCAATGTATGGTTTATTCATTGTTGTTTTTCTCCGGATTATTTTCTTTCCCATGCTAAAAAAGGATACTTTGAACTGGAGTACAAAGCAATATATTTTTGGGTCACATTACTCCCCCCAACTTTTCCCAACACGTGATTTTTTTTCACTTTTTTCACAGATCTCGTATCCCAGCTGGTTGGACTTCTTCTTCTTCCTCTCCTCCATGTTTGTCCTTAAAGAGACGAGCAGCAGGGTGCCCTGATGTAGAAATGAGGAGAGTGGGGGCAGAAGGACTTTCAGCTAAATAATGGATGATTTCTTATTGAAATAGAGCTGGGGTGAGAAACAGCACAGGCAGGCATGTCATTACCAAGGCAACAGAGCTGAATGCTTAATCCAGAAGTTCAGGAGTCAAAGACAACAGTCCTAGAACCTGCCATCATCTGTCACTGTTCGTCTGGACTTCATTTTCAGTCCTGCATTTTATTTCAAAATCCTGAATAGATATTAAAGAACAAACAGCATGTATATTTGATTTAGTTCGTTTTGGTATCTGAGACTTGGTCTTAGAAAGCTTACATATTGATCCACTGGAGAGTTTTACTTTAGTAACTTTCATATTTTACAAATAAAAGTAAGTCATCGATCTAAAGTCTTATTTACTGTAGAAATACAAAAGACTGCATTTAATAAAATCAATACCTTTATTTTAAAAAATATTTTCACAATGAATTTGCATATACTCAAGTATTCTGGACAATCACTAATTCAATATTTAATTTATTTACTTTTAATTACATTTTGTTGGTGTTAAATATTTTTCACGAGTTTTATTTGTTCCATTAAATCAGACAAGACTGATATATATTTGAGCTAAAATAGATTTACCAGGTTTTACACAAGTAATTGTTGCATGTAATTGTGAGTATGAAGTAAATTATAGCTCATTTCTGGCTTCTCAATGCACCCTTTGGGTTGTCCGGCTCTACCTTTTTATTCTGTTCCGAGTTAATGACTATGACATTTGTAATTCACTATGGATAAGACAATCCGTGAAATGCCATAAAGTAAATCCAATCCATTCCAATCCATTTTATTTATATAGGACTTTAAACAACAAGTGCTAGCAAAGTGATGTACACATACTAAAAGAATAAGAAGCTTAAAATCAGAAAAACACATTTAAAATAAATAAATAAATAAATACAAAGTTGGACAAAGCATAACACAGCAAAATAAATAAACAAATACAACCAATCAACAAACAAAAAAACAATAAAACATTTAAAACAGTAAAATAACTAAACTGAATTAAAAGCCAGTAAAAAAAAATGTGCGTTTTCAAAAGGGGCTTAAAAACAGGGAATGACTCGATCTGCCTAAGGTGCAAGGGCGGTCATTCCACAATTTTGGACCCACAACCGAAAAAGACTGATCACCTCTGCACATTCTCAGTGGCTTTGCAACAGCAAGGAGGCACTGATCCATTGACCTGAGCTTTGTAAATGTAGATGTAGTTTAAATAAGATAATAAATTCCTTTATTACTTCCAAATTAAAGAAGTGTCAGTATCACAGCATCCATATAATCGGCAGACAGGCAGATATACTAGAAAACATCTAAAAAATAATCAGTAAAAATAAAAATGAAATGGATAAATATTGCTTAAGGAATGAATGAGAGAATAAATGAATCAGTGCGGGTTGTAATAAAAGTTCAAGTATGCAGTGTCATTAAAATGAAAACATAAATTATTTGAATTTTATAGTTATAATTATAATTTTATAAATGTATATTATTTAAATATTTCAGGTAGCCCAAAAGACACCACCCATACCCACCAAAATGCAAAATGTAATTTTATGTCTAAAAATATTTAAATATTACAAATATTATAATAACAGCAAATAATTTTAACCTGAAACTCATAATTAACTAAGAAATGAGCAATATAACAACAAAAAGGGCCACTATAAACCTATAAAGCTACAAGTAGCAGGTTTAAGAACCATGGTATCCCTGTTCTTAATTGTCCAGTAAACTCACCTGACCTTAAAACTATAATAAATCTATAGGGTTCTGTAAAGAAGATGCGATACGCCAGACCCAACAATGCAGAACACCTGAGCAGTGCCACAGACCGATCGACTTCATGCCACTCCACATTTCTGCAATAATTTGGCAGCCCCGACTATGTATTGAGTGCTGTACATGCCGATACATGTCATGTTCATATTTTTCAGTTGGTCAGCAATTTTTTGTAATGGTCTAAAGTTATATTCTAATTTTCTAAGATACTAAATTTTTTTTTATTAGTTTTAAATTATATTCATAAAATCAAAAGAAATAAACACTTGAAATCACTATCAGTCTGTGTGTAACAAATGTGTATAATATACAAGTTTCACTTTTTAATGGAATTATAGTAATAAATGAACTTTTTCATGATATTTTATAATAATTTAATCTAATTCTATAACCAGCACCTGTAGATGCTATCACTTCCTGGTTTGTCCTTAGACTCAATTAAAAGCACAACCTCTGGCTTAAGTTTTGTAACTATTTATTTTGCTATTTACTTACGTGAACTCATCACTATTACTGCGGACATACTGTCTGACATGAATGCTGTTAAAATATGCAATTTTGGTGATGCTAATATTTCTTACATTTTTAAATGCTTTAATCAGAAAACTCAGTGGCTCCTAAAGTGCTTCGAAATGCAGCACTTTACTGGTATGATGACTGGAGAGTGCACAGTTTTCATCCACATTTTCTCTGGACTCATTATCGCTTGGAAGAAACATGTGGCTTTTTGCCAGTAGAGTGAAAAATGAGAAAGCAGAATTTCGCTGGCTGTTTTAGCGCTGACGAGGCTAGTACATTCATTTGCTTGTTTCGTACAACTCATATATTTGCAGTCTGTGCTCTTCTTACACCAAGTATAGGCTGGGAGCTGATGAGCTTTCCGGAGGTAAGAGTGTGAACTGCTCGGTCCTAACACATAGATGGATTCTTCACATATTGGCAGTCAGTGTAAAATCTTGGAAAAATTGCAGTGTTTGAGTAATTGATCATTTTTACACACCTTAAGAAACACTATGTTGGGGAGACAAGTAGATTTCCAGAAGTTTGAAGAAAACTGCTGAAGAATAAGCATATGAAATGAGAACATAGCGTTGTCCTTATAGATTAGAAAATGTACAGAATGTCCTTGCTATTGGCATGGACAAACCTTCCTAGTCAGGCTTATGTTTGCATATTGTTATAATCAGTTTTAGAAAAAAACAGAAAAGTACATAGAGGCAGAGCAAAAGTAGGTAGCTGGAGGCCTCTCCTGTTCTGTGGAGACAGTTATAGAGAGTGGGCGATGTTATCAGGGAGCCAGAAATGCAGGCTTACTGCGACTCATGGGCTAAACATACAGCCCTGAGGAACTTTTCATTAGACATCTGTTTTAACCGTAAAAATTATGTTGGCTTTTATAACTGTCTAGTGTCACCAATGTACTTTGTATGGTACATAAGGTGTACATAAGTGATGCATAAGGACAATGAATTCATTTAAGAAGAAACCAGTCAGCACATACTATGTGTTTTTGTGTTACTATGTGTTAGCAAGTTTATAGGGGTATGAGACAGAGGTCAATAACAATTTTGGAAATTGTAGGGCACCATAGAAGATGTGACAGACCACTCAGAGACAAGAGTCACAATTTGGAATTGTATTGGTCTTTTTGAATTAGTATCTTAGTAAAAAAAAGAACAATTTCCAGAATTGTGAGAAAATATTGTGAGAAGTTTTGTTTGACCCATTACCAGTGAAATAAACTTAATATAATAATATAACTTGGATTACAGAATATTCAGTCTTCTTCACAAAATATCTGATTACATTATTTACTAAAAAATAATAAACACCACAACAAAAACTTCTACATATAATATTTAGTGACCACCATGTTTTTTTCTTCTTAATTAGAATTATGTAGTCTTCAACAATTTTACAAGCCACTGTATTTCTATCTGGTATTCACACACTAAGTGCTGGAATGCAGGAGAAAACCAGAGCACCCATGCGCTCTCAAACCAGAAACCAAAGCACTCAAACCCATGCGAATATGGGGAAAACATGCAAACTCTACACACAAATTTCCCACCAGGGAATGGAACCAGTGTCTTTCTTGCTGTGCTAGACAGTGCTAGACACTGTGTCACTAGACAATACTCTTAAATATCCTTGAATCTGCATCAATAGAACATTCCTCAAAAGCACAAAAAATTCTGGAAGTTTTACCGTTTAAGGGGCCCTGCAAATGACATATTTCAATATCTCAATAATTGTGTAAGCTATAATTATGAAATATCACTCCATGCATTTCTGGTCCATCTCCATTGGTACTCAAAAGAAACAAATGTGACAATGTCCATCATGGTAGCAACAGGGCTTCTCAAAATGTATTGTCTGACGGCAAAGTGGTCATGTACATTTAGCAGCAGTCTTCACCTGTGGCTTTTTCTGCGGATTTCCCATAACTCCTGAATGTTCTTATGATATTACAAACCTGTAGATGGTGAAAAACCAAAATTCTTCTCAAACTCATTCTGAGACATATTGTCATTGGAATGACTCACAATTCTCTCACAATATGATGAACCAAAACCCATCATTGCTCTGAAAGACTAAGCTTTTAGTGGATGCTTTAACCGACACTATCACAATTTTCATTCTGTCTATTCATTGTACAAAAGAATTATATTTTTTTACTTTTGGTAAACTGTTTAACAACAATTAGAGCTTGTCAGAAGGTCCCCATCACCAAATTAAGCTCCAGGGGCCGCAAAAGTATACAAAATTATAAGGGTCACCCATGGCCACTAAAACACACACAAACACACGCACAAATGCAGATTCCCAGCTTCCCCAGAGTACTAATGAGTTCTATAATTCATTTGTTACTAATTAGTTCTTTGTGTGTGCTGTTACTTAGTTTTGGATTGAACCTTTTTGTGCAGAATCTTCCCTGGGATTCTTCCCAGGCAATTACTTCAGAACCTCTCACCTAAAATTAATTTAGTGTCTCATCAAAGTAATAAAACATCTAAGAATCTTACCTTGTGTGAAAAAAGTCATTTATTTGCTTTCTCAGTACTTCAGGAAAAACGTCATCTTGTCCCAGCCAAAACAATACAAATATTTTCCAGTTCGTAATAACCACAGAATATTGCATTTATCCCCAAACTTGTCCACAAATACAAAGCTTAAGTTGAGTATTCTGTTTTTTATGCAGAGTAGTTTTGAAGAATCCTAATTTCTGGTCATTTTAGTTGCCCAAATCTTAGTTTCTAGTTGAAGTAGTTCTAGCCTAGCCTTTTAAAATCTTTAACTTGATTTCAAATAAAATGGAACTGAGTCTTAACATAGGTAATACATTTTTGTAACATTTTTAGAAAATGTTACAACTTTTGTTGTATTTTTATCCACAAATGCTACTACAGTAAAAACATCTGGTAGCCATTTTGAAGATGCCTACTAATTTGTGACTAGGATGATATAGTAGTGAATATATATAGTGGATATATGAATATAGTGGATGCTGCCGTAATAATCAGCTCATGTCTAATGTTTTTTTCTTTGCATATTTGAATGCAAGTTGAGTAAAGGTACTGATGCACTGCAAGCTGGCATGAAAGGCTTTAGGAAAGCTATAACTGGCGCAGGTTTGTAACAAAAGAAAGAAAAGAAAAGAAAGAAAAACCTGTGATAAAAGATTTGTGTGCCCCCTAAACCAATTTTGTTACATTAAGGTGCAACAATGAATAGAAGCATGCAAGTGTGGACTACATAAGTTTATTGTGTTTCAAATACACATACATTCAAATACACACACACAATTCTAAGAATCTAGAAATGAAAAGAGCATTCCTGATTATCAGTTATTTCATTATATGTGGATCTTCAGTAGACTTTAGGAGACTTATACAAAGTCTAACCATGTGTGTGATTTCTTATTAATTCAGTCTTCTGTCATATGCAGCTTTTTATATAAATATGTGCCTTGCCCGTAGCCCAGCAGGTGTGTGTGTGCGTTTGTGTGTGTGTGTGTCTGTGTGGATAAATGGTTGTGGCATCCTGCTGGACGCTTAGGGAAAACACATATATACTCACACCTACACAGATAATGGAGTGTGCATGGACATCATAGTCTCCACAGGCAGCCACATGGGGCTGTGTCCTGGCAAGCTAGGGATAGTAGAGAGTGCTAATACTGCTGTGAAATAAGGAGAATTGACAAAGGTTGGAGGTTTAAGTAGCGTAAACAGTTGATTCTTGCTCACTCAGGACTAATGGATGATCAGTGCTGGAAGGGTCAGCAAGCAGGAGTCCTGGGAACCATTAGACCACAGTTTGAGTTCTCAGGACCTGCAGCCCAGCTACTGGTAAGTGGTCGAACGGCACTTTAGGAGTACAACATCTCACTTGGACACCACCCTGTACAGCTTACTGGTATCATTTGTCTTTAGCCATCAGTGCTCTCAGCTCCATTAAACACTGATCTATGGGGGAGGCAGCACCTCACGTCTCATGTGCCCTTGATTCAAAACATGAAAAAGAACAGTTTGCTCACTCAGCTAATAATTACTCACTGTGCTAATGTATTTCAGGCACAGTGATGCATATGGTTCATTTAAACCTGAGTTTGATTAATTTATTTTTTGGGATTTTCTCTATTCATGTACAGTACATATTTGGCAGCACAATGTTGCAGTTGATAGCTTTACTATTATCACAAATTTTAAATGCAACAGTTTCATCCTAAGCTCAGCTTGGTCCTAATTGCATGAATTCCCATGCATAGCTTTATTTTTTTCATTTGTTATTGTCATAATTATTTCTATTTTTCTGCCATTTCTGTTTCTCTGCTAATCTGGGCACGCTGAGAGTGGGCTGGTCCTGGCCCCATCTGGTTTACCCTGGTAGTCGTCATTCCTAGGGGCTTGTGTCGCATGGAGAGACTGAGTCTGCTTGGAACGTCCAATGGACTTGCATACTCTCACCATTTCATACACATTTGCAGACTCTTTTTATGGACTGTTAATCTGTTATAACCTACAGTTGGCTTCAACTCCTTTTTGTATATCTTACCCCACCCTTCCGTGTTCACTTCACCCATTTTTGTAAAGTGTCATTGGGTCTCTTTAAAGCCACTATATTAGTTGAATGTATTATTATTATTATTGTTATTATTATTATTTTTTTTTTTTTTTATTTATTTATTTATTTATTTATTATTATTAATATTAACAAATGTGCCAAAATTCTGCCAAAACTTTTACTACCTTTTGAAGAGGAAAACGTTTTATTTTCATCCGAGCCAGTCATCAGATATATTTACACGCATCAGATGTGTGGGCATTGAGAAAAGTTGAGCAGGACACAGCATCAGCCAGCAACCGATGAATTGCTGTCGTTTTTCTCGCAACGCTTGTTATTGTCGAAGTCTTTAAGACTGGCTGTGTGCGTGAACATGTGTGCTATTTCGCATTATAGGAATGTGCGTGCATGCCTGCGTTCTTGTCTGTGTGTGTGTGTGTGTGTGTGTACGTGCATGTGTGTTACTAACACTCGCACCCCAAGCTTTCATCACCTCCTCAGATGGCTGCCTGGTCTCACACCTCTGTTTCGGCCATTTGCCTCCTCCCCATCTTATCTGCTGTTCTCAACACTGCTGTTAGTCAGCATGAGGAAGCTCAATCTGGCCAGGCGTATTTCTCTCTTTTTCTCTCTCTCTCTCTCTCTCTCTCTCTTTTTCACTCGCTTTCTTTCTGTTGATCTACCTCTCTTTCCCCTCCTCTGCCTTCCTCTCTCTGCTTTCCTATCCCTTCCTTTCTGCCTTTGGTGTTGTACACAGCTTTTCCTGTACCATGTCCCTGGAGCAGGGCCAATCATCGACACTCAACAAGGCTGTCAAACTCAATTGTGCAGATACGGTTGCTGAAAGCTGCCATGACAGGAGTTTCAGGAAGAGAAACCGCCACCTCACACACTCTCCCACTTTCTGTGTTTCTTCAATAGCACAGACTGAACCGGGCGGCTCGGCATGTTTTCGCACCGTGCTTTTATTACTTTATAAAAATATGCAATGTTTGCTATTGAATATCACAGAATACACACTGGTCTAATGTTCACATTTCCACAATGTATACTTATGTAATATAATCCTCTCTATGAACTGAATGGGCCCTTACATAACAGTCAGCTGGTCTGTGGGACCAGTTTTCAGTGTTTATTAAAATAAAAAGTATGTGATTTATTATTATTTGAGCCTCCTTTGAATTGGTTTGAACATAAAAAATAAAACATTTTAATAAATAAAACATGTACACTCTGCACACACATTTATAATACTCTTGTGGTTTAGGGGTCCGGTGGATCCATATCGGCTAGGCAAAAAGGTTCTCTGATCATTTTGTCTTTCATAGCTTTCAGAATTTTCACGTTCGCATTTCTGTTCAAAGATTTTACTGTGCAATCTCTATTCTCTCTCTCAAGAAGGAGGACATGTTTTTGGAGAGATGTAGAAAGACAGGCTTTAAAAGCACTATTAAGGATAATCATTATCTAACAGGGGTACATGATAATCATTAGCCTTGTAAACTGACTTTATTGCTTGTAAACGGGCAAAAGTTAATATATGGTCATTTTATTGCATACATTGTTATGTGTGTATTGATTTAAACATACACATTTAAATTATCGAAAGCAGGTGTGGAACAATTCCATGGCCACAGGTGTATAAAATCAAGCATCTAGGCATGCAGACTGTTTATACAAGAAATTGTGTAAGAATGGGTCACTCTCAGGAGCTCAGTAAATTCCAGCGTGGGACTGTGATAGGATTCCACCTGTGCAACAAATCCAGTCATGAAATTTCTTTGCTCCTAAATATTTTTCAGTCAACTGTCAGCTGAATTATTAGAAGTGTTTGGGAATGACAGCAACGCATAGGGCAAAGAGGTTTGCCAGCTTTCTGCAGTCAATTACTACAGTCCTCCAAACTTCATGTGGCCTTCAGATTAGCTCAAAAACAGTGCGCAGAATTATAGACTTATAGAATAAGTTTCCATGGTCGAGCATCTAAATATGTGAATCAAGGCAGGTAAGCGAATACTTTTGGCAATATAGTGTACAATAGTGCAAATTGCTAAGTAATGAAACCATGAACACCACACAAGGGTTAAAGCATGCAGAATGAATAAATACACATTTTAGAAATATACACACACACACACACACAAATGAGGTATTGAGCATAGGCATCTTTGGATTGGGCATTATAGTCTCGCTCTCTTTCTCCCTCTCTCTCAAACCAGTGAATCACCCTTGCCTTTGTTTCCTTCTTCTCTCGAAGGAAATCACATTAAGTGAAGCGCCGCATTTGGATTGCGTCCGTCTTTCCCTTAATGGCAGTAATTTTCGCTGGATTGAGAAAAAGACCAGAAGAATTGAGGAGAAACAAGTCTTACAAACACTTCCAGCCCAACGATAACCCTTGCAACCTTAGATATTTGCATTTAGGTCTAAATATAACAAGCGGAAATCATTATCTCTATTTTTTGCCTTGGCAGCAGTGGCACAGTGTATTTTTATCTCATTCAGAATACAAGAGAACAGGCAGAGACAGAACAAACTGTAGCTCAAGAATTGTAAAATGAGACGACTCACAGCGAGAGCAGAATCATTTATTCTAATGAGGTTAAAG
>JAOUQV010000010.1:827925-840178 GCA_028565295.1 Aspidoras spilotus | reverse complement strand
CACACCCACTACCTGCATGTCTACATTGACCACATCCATATATCTCCTCTTTGGTCTTCCTCTCTTCCTCCTACCTGCCAGCTCCATTTCTAACACCTACCAATATATCCACTGTCCCTCCTCTGCAAATGTCCAAACCATATTTTACAATTCAAAATAAATGTCTCTAATGAGAGACAGCATGGTGACACAGTGGGTTAAATGCAAAAGACCAATTCCGTTGTATGCAAGCATAGTTGCATATAGATCACTTTCACAACAAGGTCCTGGGTTCAGGCATAGGATAAGAATAAAATGGCTGAGCATTCTAATCTCTCGTCAGCTATTGCAGCCCAGGAAATTGAACCCTGGTACTAATGTTCTTGGCTTTTTTTAGCAGCATGCTATACCAACTACTCTGCATTTCTATAGAAAGCACTGCAACTGAGACATTTTATATCTCAAGAAATATGTATTTCACATTTTTGAAATTTGGTTTGTGATTTTTTGTAATTTTTATTGTGACATTAAGACACTCCTTCATTTGCATTTCTTTGAATCCTATAAACCTCACTCGCCTGAAGGCAGCCGAGTGGCAAAATAACACTCAAATGTGTTTTGCTTCCCTTCCCCCAGAACTGATGTCTCCATTTGTGGCAACATGATTGTATATTGCTTTGGAGTGATGACTGGCTTCCAGAGAAATTAATAAACATAATTGCCAACTAATTAGTACAGTGATGGCTTGGCACCTTAGTCTTGCGCGAGACACTCACACAGTATAGCTTTAAATTTTACACTAATTAGTTATGCATGCTTTACGCATGGCTCTGGGGCATGTTGTATGGGTTATTAATAGAGCTGTATAGATTTTATTAGTAGTTAATCTCCAAATAAAATTCATATGGTATATAGAGTGCCATATATGGAGTGTTCTTTTTATTCGCTGGATGCCAAGCCGTTATTCTTTTTACTAAGCCTTAGTATATTTTGACTGCCATCATTGCCGAGCCAATCTTTAAGTCAAGACTTTGTTCTTTGTATGACTATTTAGAATCTGGGGTGGCACAGTGGTGCAGCTGGTAGTGCTGTCGCCTTACAACAAAAAGAGCATGGAAATTTGTGTGGATTTTACATGTTCCTCCCCATTCTGTGCATGCTCTATTTTCCTCCCGCATGCCAAAGACATGCATGTTAGGTAAACTGGTGTGTGTGGGTGTGTAAATTACAACAGAGTGGCAGCCCGTCTAGGGTTGAGCCTTCCCTTGTGCCCAGATTTGCCGGGTGGGCAATGGCTGGCCTGCGACCCCATGTGAATTAAGTGAAAGACAATGAATGAATGAATGTTTGGAATCTGTGAATTTGCTTCCGTTTATGTCATAAATGTGTGTACAAACCATCACAAATTCCTTCTCTGTGTGACATAACATTGTAAACATGAAATTCAAATTCTCGTTCATTAATATTCATTAACCATCTAATCCTGGTAGTGTCATGGTGAATCTGGAGGGCATTCTGGGAACACTGGGCATAAAGTGGAAATACGTCCTGGATGGGATGGCAGTCCATCACAGAGCACAGTGTCTACACATTCACACACTTATTCATAGCAGTTATAAGAAAATTAACATAGCCACTCAAAAAACAATATCTAGATTTTTTTGGGGGGATTCTGCTGGTAATGATAATGATGAAGTTTTCAAATTCATAAATGAAGATAATAGACATATTAAATTAGCATATTTTCAAAACAGGTGGGTTTCATGTTTTAAATTCAATTACAATTAACATTAGTAGGATCAGTTATTTAAAATTTGTCATTAAAGGGTAAATCTGCCTAAATTATGCATGTGCTCACAAACACACACATACGAATATAAATGGAGTTCAGTTACAGGAACACACTTTTCAAGCTTTTTTCAAAACTACCCCTTAAACCTTTTTGTCCCATATTAATGTGTCCCTCGAAAATAGGAAAATAAGTCTTGTATTTTATTTGAGTGATCCTGAAAGACATAGGGCGGCATGGCGGCGCAATAGATAGTGCTGTGGCCCCAGGTTCAAGCCCCGGGTGGGGTGACTCGGGAAGTTTCTGTGTAGAGTTTGCATGTTCGCTCTGTGTTTCTCCAGGTACTCTGGTTTTCTCCCACATTCCAAACACATGCACGATAGGTTAATTGGTGTCACTTAATTGTCCGTTAGTGTGTGATTGTGTGTGTGCTCCCTATGATGGATTGGCATCCTGTTTAGGATTGTTCCTGCCCTCGCGGTCAGAGTTGATTACCAGGATTAAGCGGGTACAGAATGAATGAAAAACATCAACATACACGTGAAAAAATGAAAATGCACACCGTTATTTGTAGAAGATGCTTTTTTTTACTTTTTTTTTGTCTTTCGGCTTTTCCCTGCCACAGTGTGTAACTCATATTGACGATCTGGCACATGTTTTACGCCGGATGCCCTTCCTGACACAACCTTTAGCTTTTCCCTGCCACCAAAGGTTGCCACAGCGGGTAAATTGCATTGCCAACCTGGCATATGTTTGAGCTGGATGTCTTTCCTGATGCAACTTTGGGCATAGGGCCGGGCAATTTACCCTCTCCAATTCATCTAGCATGCGTGTCATTGGACATCATGAAGGCCAATATTTATCAAAGACATTGTGAACACTATGGAGGAAGTGTTCTTACATGAAGAACTTTGTATGAATGAATAGAGAATTTAAAGGATGTTTTCGCAAGTGTCAGCTATGAAGAAGAAGCCGAATGCCTATCCAAGCCCAGGACTGATGACAATGCTGATTGTGCATGTGAACTAATTTATTTAGATGTAACATTAAATGCAATCAGCCAATCAGCAACAATCCTAGATGGGGCGCCACTTTATTAAAGGGCACACGCATGTATTTTTAATGCGGAGGAAACACTAGGAAAACATACAAACTCCATTCAGAAATTTGCCGGGTTGTCCCACTCGGGAATTGTAACCAGGTCCCTCTTGCTGTGAGGTATGAGTGCTACCCACTGCATCATCGGGTTGTCTATTATTTAGAGCAATGAATAAATAAATAATTAACACAGTCAAATAAAACATTCAGTCTAAATGTTCTGCATGCTCCTTGAGTCTGTTAAATCTACACATGATTGTGAAGCAGCACATGTTTTGCTATATTTCAGTGTAGTGGTGTATTACGAGAGTAGGCTGAGCCTCATTAGAGCCAAGGCCAGGCTAGATGTACAGAACCCCGTCTTGTTTTAGATGGATTAATACTGTGCGACACTGTTCAGCTTCGGCTTTCGCCATCTTAATGAGTTCAGCATGGACCTCACAGCGCCTTCTTAATTTCACCTAATTGAGCAGTCGTTAGCAGCCATGCACCCCAGCACAGGGGCGTGCATGAGAATGTGTGTTCGTGTGTGTGTATGAGTGAGAAAGAGTGTATGTGAGTTTGACAACTCAGCGCAGACCACGCGGAGCACTCGTGGCATGATGAGATCATTAATTCTGCCTCTTCATGTGGATTATTTCGATGTTTTGCTAATGAGAGCCTGCTAGGAAGGTTACATATATATATATATATATGTAACCTGCACTGGATTCTGGTCAAATGTGAAGGAGAAGAAGATTTTCTGGACCTGTGGGGTGCTATGTGAACCAGGTTCCTTGGGTAGTATCACATATAGTAGGCTCTAAAATTGTTAATATTAGTAGCTGTGTCTGTTTCCTTTACTTGCTCATTTAATATTTACTTTAAGATCTGTCGATTCAAAACATCAAAATCAGTGGGGATAGATATTTTTCTTTAGTTTGTTTATGTTTAAACATCATGCAAAAGCTTTTGTAACCAGAGATTATGATGTCACAGAAATCAGAACAGTCATTCCTAATCTACACTTGCTTTACCAGCTAAAGCTGGTAAACAATCCGCTGATGCCACTGTAGACACTGAATCCTTCACCCAGCACTAATCTAGACAATGTGGTCACAAGCCCAATACACTATACAATTCTATAACCATGTGAATTAATATGGAGTTGGGTCACATTTAATGCTTTAATCACAAATGAGGGAGGCACAGTTGGTAGCGATCGGGTAGGATTTAAATCTGTGTGGGATTTAAATTTCTTCTTCTTGGTGACGTGAACTTGAAAATATGTCATTTCTATTGTTTGAATTTGGTGCATTAGATAGAAGAACTTAAAGAAAAAAACCCACTTTGACCCCCGGGTGGGATAACCCAGAAACGTTTGGTTCTCTCTGGGTGCTCAGGGTTATTCCTGTTTTCCAAAGACATATGCATTAGGTTAATTTGTGTCTTTAAAGTGGCCCTTAATGTGTGAGTGTGTGTGTGACTGTTTGTGTGTGCCCTATTATTCAGTGGCACCCTGTTGTTACTAATCTTGTATCAGGTACGGCTGGCTTGCGACCCCATGCGGATTAAGCAGAATATAATGGATGGATGCATGATTTGTGTCTGAGACAGACAGGAAATCAGTCCCCAGAGATTTCCTAGCTTTTGTCCAATAATTGTGTAAATATCTAACACACCCATGTAACCCAACAGTAGGATAAGAAGTTTAGGTGATGAGTAAGAGTGAGGTTCAGGTTACGGCTCTGAGCAAGCAGTGCCTCTATGCCAATCTCATCTCATCGTGATTTTTTGCATCAACATACAGCCAGAGGGTACAGTAAAGGGTTTCCCCAGAAACATGGAAGTTTTTTGTATAATTGTTTGAAATGGCTTTGTATAAACTTTACTGAAATTAGGGGTTAACACCTTCTCCCCCAAACTTTACTCTTGGTGATATGCAGTGGTCTCCTGGCATCTGTCCAACCCTTATTAATCCATCAGTATGACAAAGAGCCAAGCATGATTCATCACTCCAGAGAATATCTTAGCACTGCTCTTAAATCCACTAATAGTGCTGATTTATACTGTACCATTCTAGCTGAGACTTGGCATTACACATATTCAACCTAGACTGCGGCTTGTCCATGGAAACATGATTAAAGCCTTCAGATGAACCTTCAGTTTGCCCACAATAGACATTTTATTATAATTATTATCTAATCAGAGGCAGTGGTGGTCCAGTGGTAAAGGCACTGGGTAACAGATCAGAAGGGCGGCAGTTGAAACACTATCACAATCAATCTGCCAGTGTTGGGTCATAGAGGAAGACCCTAAACCCTTCCTGCTCCAGGGTTGCTGTATCATGGCTGTTAATGTATATGTGACAAGTAAAGTGGGGGCGACATGGCTAAGTGCTGTGGAATTACAGCAAGAAAATCTCAGGTTCCCAAATCTCTTGTGAAATTTCTGTATGGAGTTTGCATGTTTTCCCAGGTTTGTGCGGGTTTTCTCCAGGTACTCCAGTTTCCACCCGCATTCCAACGACATGCATGAAAGGTTATGCATGAATTTGAGTCTCTAAATTGCAAATTAGTGTGTGAATTTGTGGTGTTTGTGCGGCCTATGATGGATTGGCACCTAGAGTTACCTGGTGGGCACAAGCTTTCCCCATGACCCTATAACTAGGATTAAGTGGGTATAGAAAATGAATGAATGAATCTATTCTATTTTATCTATGTGCCAATTCAGTTATACAACATTTCTGTGTAGGATAGGGATGAAAAGACTGAATGAGCATCCCATCTCTTGTTCTACATTGCAGTCCTGGGATTTAAACCCCTGTTACTAATTCTTATGTTTTCTTTCTAGCGGCTCACTCCTCCAACTGAGCTAATACTGTAAAAAGAATAAAAAAAGTTTATTCCAGAGACTTTGAAATTCATTTAATTATGATAAAATAATTGCAGGTTAATGCTTTAAGCTTAATATATATGCATTTTATATATATATAATCTATTATATAGATTGGTCTGTTGGTCAACTTTCAGTTCCAGCTATCTACTTTTTGCAGAATTATTGAATATCCAGCATAGTTGCAGATTACTATTGTTATGACTTGAAGTTGTGCAGGCTATCGTTCAGTCTGCATTCCAATCATCCCTCATGCTGAGTTATTCTGTATTGGTGTAAAGTCTCTTCAATTGAGAACTGAAGAGTTGCCGTTTTCTCAACTCTTGTGTTTCTCCCACAACTTGGTTTTAAAGCAGCAAAGAAGGACTGGCGACTTTCCTGTTACAGCACAAACATAAGGTTTGTTGTGATGAGATGCTATTATGCAAATAGAAGTGCTGAGAGCAGGCTGTTTGGGAGCATCCAGGTCTGCATGATAGCAATCATTCCTCTGATTGCAGGGACAGAGAGGCTGTCCGACTCACATAAACTAGTGGAGGAATAGGGAAACACATCATAACCTCAGCAGGTATCTGATCATGTTGTAAAGAAAGGACACACCAAAGTTACCATCTCAAGGTTATAATGTCTCATGACTGAAACAAATCCATTTTATAGTGCATGAATCATGCGCTCTTTAGTCCACTACTACCACCCACACATACAGCGCAGTACATTCAGTTATTCTTTCATATTTCCTTTTGAGCCCTTGTTTTGGCAAGACATGATCCACTTTTGCTATACTGGGTAGTCATTTAATTGTCTCCAGTTGGACAGCAGCCACCCATTAAGAATCCATTAGAGTAATTTCATCCTTGCCGACACTTAAATTCAGTAATTCTATTCCCTATTAACTTACAAAAAGGACACACTGTACACTGTACTGCTATCCCTCTTCTCTTATTCTATTGCTATTCTAATGGTGGTGGGTGCTGCGTTCCATCAGTCTAATTTGTCCAGTTTGATGGTAAATTATCACCGTGCTGAGTGCTGTAAAAACCATGTCAAATCTCTGGGAATATGGAAATTTCCTATATTGATCATTTCATTACTCGTGGACAATTTTCATATTTTACATATGTATTACATGCTTTCTTACCATAATGCCTAGTCTCATGTAATACATTTCTTTTTATTGTGGAATGAATTTGATCTCTTCTGTTTAGGAATCCCCATATTTCCTCTATTTCAATTATGGTTTAATAGTTATATTCATTTTTATTATTTAAAACCATTTATTATTTTAACCATTCCAATCATTTTTATAGTCAGAAGCACTGAATTTGTATATTTCTTGTTTAAATACATGGGCAAACTTGGTGTGCAGGGCAGTAATGAGTGTAGCCTCACCTGTAATCTCTCTGTTGAACATGTGTTTATTGCTATCTTGCTTAGCATAGAAATAATGTGATTAACAAACACCTGCACCAGTAAAAAAGCCACACATGAATTCAAGAGTTTATGTTTGTTCTCTTTTTTCTATTCTGAGGACGAGAGATGGCAGGTGCTGGTATAGTGAACCTGCTTTGTAATATTCAATTGTAAAATGTGTTATAGGGGTGGCACAGTGGCGCAACGTATAGTGCTGTGACCACACAGCAAGAAGATCGCGGGTTCGAGCACCAGGTGGGTTGACCAGTTACTCTGGTTTCCTCCTGCATTCCAAAGACATGCATGATAGGTTAATTAAGATCTCTAAATTGCCCATTAGTCCTTAAATGTGTGTGTGATTGTGCGTGCACGCCCTATGATATATTAGTGCCCTGTCTTTTTTTATATGAGATATGAAACATATCCAGTTATTAATGTCCAAGCAGCCAATGAAATAATAAACTTAAGCTACATTAGTGAATTAATATATTTGTAAATCTGGCTCTGAAACAGACAGTGCCTCACCAGACACCAACCTCACTGCATGTTACTGCTTGCGCTGATACCATTATTGATGATTACCATTATTTCAACTACGGTTTCCCTCCCCCCCTTTCAGCTATGCACAATTAAGTCTGGATTAGGCAAAACCTACAGTAACATCATTTCACAGCCAATGAAAAGGAACAGTAACAGAGGAGATTTGGATTAAATGAACTAGTGTTTATTAATGATTGTCTGTAATTGCAAAAATCCCGTTTGGGGCAATTTTGTACTCATTTGCTCTATTTGATGTGCTTTTCAATAGAAGGAAGGTGCAGTGTTTATATCTTTTACAATCACTAGAAGAGATTTTAATGCAATTTAAAAAAACATTCACTTTGTTTTTATTATACTATTGTTATTATTATTATTATTATTATTATTATTATTTGTAAATGGTATATATTATTGTTAGTTATAGAACTCTGTATTAGATGTACACAGATTGTATTGTATCTGTTGTGCCTTGAGGGCATAATTTTTGTGTTATTTTATAGAAATGTTTTAGTTCTTTAAAGCTATGTGTGTTTAGGTCATTTCAGTTTGTACTGTGACATAATTGGGAGTTCATAGATTTGTACTAGTTAATAAAACCAGAGGGTTTTATTTGTCTTTGTTAGTAGCTAATACTTTGTACATACAAACCCAATTCCAAAAAAGTTGGAATTAAGTACAAACTGTAATTAATAATAAAATGCAATAATTTACAAATCTCAAAAACTGATATTGTATTCTCAATAGAACATAGACAACATATCAAATGTCAAAAGTGAGACAATTTGAAATTTCGTGACAGCAACAGATCTCAAAAAAGTCAGGTCGGGGCAATAAAGGTTAAAGGTACAAACAATTGCAACTCATTAGGTTTTTTGGCAGCAGGTCATTAACATGACTGGGTATAAAAAGAGCATCTCGGAGTGGCAGCAGCTCTCAGAAGTAAAGATGAGAAGATGATTACCAATCCCCCTAAATCTGCGCAGACAAGAAATGGAGTGATATCAGAAGGGAATCAAAAGTGTAAAATTGCAAAGAGTTTGAACATATCATCATCTCCACTGCATAATTTTATCAAAAGATTCAGAGAATCAGAAAGAATCAGAAAGGGTCAAGGACGGAAAACCATACTTGGTGCCCGTGATCTTCAGGTCCCTAGACGGCACTGTATCACATACAGGCATAGGCCCAGGAATATTTCCAGAGAAAATTATTAGTGAACACAATGCACAGCTAAAACTATATGGTCCAAAGCAGAAACCAGATCTAAACAAGATCCAGAAGAGCAGACGTATTCTCTGAGTCAAGGCTCATTTAAAATGGAATTGTACTTTGTCCCAACTTTTTTAGAATCATGTTTGTACGTTAGATAATAATCAGTGTGTTTAATTTTATTCTATTTCTTCCTGTATTTCAGTTACAGATCTGTATAAAGGCCCAGTCCTGTCAGTAAAAGGTTATAAAAAGTGACTTTATATTGGACGAGTCCTATATTTGTCTAGCTTCTATTATTTATACATGTTTGCGAGGACAGAACAGGATCACCCAAATAAGGATGAGTTTCCTTGTGAGTCTTTCAAGGTTTCTTCCTTACCACCATTGCCACCGACTTGCTAGTCTGGGATAAAATGTCTGTAAAGCTGATTTTGGACAATGTCTATTGTTAAAAGCGCTCTATTAATAAATTGAATTGAACTGAATTGAACTTTCACGTCTGTCCACTGGGTTGGTAGTGGGTTTAATAGCATATGATTTGTTAGTGAGAGTATTTGTTTGGATGATTTTGCTGACCATGCTATTGTGAGATGGTGCCTACTCCAGAGACCCCTGTTATTGAGGAAGCCAGTGATCAGAGATAAAAAGATAATAGAGAAAGTGGGAGAGATCTGTTTGAAAAGCTATGTGGGGAAAGTTGATGACATCAACATATGGCTTGAGCATGAATTAGCTGAAGCCATAAATGTCTTGGGGTGCTTTCAGCGATGGCACTCAAGCTCCCTGTTGGGGAATAAGGATGAGATTGGCAACAGTCGCCTCCTCAAATTCACCCCTCCTCCTTCATCCCATCCTGCTCAACCCCCTATCGTCCCAATCAGACCCTCTCTTGCAGAGATGAGGGCTATAAATAGCAGCTCCCACAGCTCCAAGGACATGCAGATTTGTCGAGAATCACATGACCCCGGTGAGGAGAGTAAAGGAGAGGCAGACTAAAGAAGGGATCAGTATCTTTCTTTCTCTCAGATGGGGTGTAATTGGCTTTTTTGCATAGGTTGACATGCTCAAGGACTAATCTGGGCAAGGGCAGAGTGTTTCTACATCGCTCTCTCCTATGCTTGGCTCGACTTGGTTTATGAGATTCATCTCATGAATTTACCAACCTGTTTTCCCTTTTCCTCAAAAATGCCATTGTATTTCCCATTGCTGTAATGTAGAAAAATGTTCCTGGGGGATGTGGCAAAAAGGAAACACAGCCTCTGGCACTGGCAATAGAGCTGCAATAGCTTTTTTCCTAATTTGTTGCGAAAGACAGAACTGCTTAGGAAAAAAGGAAAGAGAGAAAATGGGAGAGAGAGACAGGGAGAAAATACTACACCCATCTAACATAAAATCATCTCCACATACAAATCGGTTTGATGTTTTCAGTTGCAGAAGCAGTGAGAAGACCAGAATTGCTGTAACTGCAATCAGAGATTTTATGTGGTGCCATCTACATAGAAAGCAAGGGAGTAATGACTCGTTTTACGATTGTGGAAAACTCACATATGCATGAATATGCACAGAATAACTCACACGTAAACAACAGACGCATCGCAAATTATTTGCTTTATACTAGATCTCAATGGTTCCGCTAAAAGCATCTGCTAAAAGAAGGCGAACTATAATCATACAGCACAATATTTTTCATGCATTGTGTGCTGGAAAAGAGAAATATCTTGACCACAGACGTCATCTGACTGTTTTGGCACTCATTCTCTCTAGCTTTCTTTCTCTTTCGTCATCTCTTCAGCTTTCTGCCTTTGACAAGCAACACATCCTGTCGCATGTACACACAAAACTGGAATAATTTCATGCTTTTGTTTTTCAACACAAAGCCATAAAGCCCTGAATTCCCCCATTGCAGGTCAGTATCAAGCAAACATAGAAAAGTCATTGACTGTGTGTGTGTGTGTGTGCTGGGGTGTTTATGTGTGTGTGATGTTCTCCTTTTTTTCCACCAAGGAACGAATAGAGAGCAAGTCAGACACAAAGCCCCAGCATGAATGAGGGGTCATCCTCAGCTCAGACTCTTCCTGATCCCCAGCCCTGTTTTTAATGAATGCCATTTTCTTGCATTAGCCAACCCGATTGTTGGATAATGGCCTCCATGACAATAACATTAAACCAACCCCTAGCCCTAACCCATCTTTTTTATTTAAAGGACATTTGAGCTACTTGGGGGGGCTCATGCTTCTGATAAGTGATTTCCTGATCTTTTTTGGGGAAATAAACATTGTCACATTCTTTCATGTCTTCAGATTAGATTGTGTTGAAAAATCTGATCTTGATGCTCACTGATGGTCAGTGTTTACATTTAAAACACATTTAACTATAAGGACAATGTTACATAAATGGATTGCCATTATCACATTAAAAAATCTATCTAAAAATGTCATAAATCTCATATAACAAAGCACCATACACTCACTGACCACTTCATTAGGAACACCTTGCTTCAAAACTGCCTTAATTCTTCATGGCATACTTTCAACAGAGATGCTATTCTGTATTCCTTGTTTGTAACAAGTGGTTATTTGAGTTAATGTTGCAATAATAACAACCCCTGAGACTGCTATCAAACAAATCACATCAAACAATACATTTTATTCCACACTTCTTTAGCTCACTCAATATTTTCTATTTTTCTGACCATTCTCTATAACCCTAGAGTAAATCCATGAAAATCTTAGTTTCCGAAATACTCAAGACCATCCTGTCTGACACCAACAACCATGCCTATTTCAAAGACACTTTTACCATTCTGGTGCTTAGTTTGCACTTAAAAAAGTTGTCTTAAGCACCTATACATGCCTAAATGCATAGGGTTGCTGCTTTACTTTCAAATCAGTAGCTACATGGTTTTTATGATGTACGGGTGTCCAACATAGGGTGAGTTTCAGACACATGCCTGTAAGAAATCGTTAGGTTTGGATGCAAATGCAGCCAAAAAAATAATATTAATGTGTTCTACAAGCAAAAAATTCCAATGGTCAGATGAATATATCATTTAAAATGCATTCATGAATAAAGTACAGAACTGGGAATGGTTATTTTCGGTTTAGCCTGGAAGCGATTAAGTACGTAGGGTACGTAGTGCTGTTAAATAGGATAATATCAGCTTACACTGCACACTTGACTCTCAAGACTGGTTCACCACATACTGTACGTACTTCCTTATGAAACCTTTATATCATTAGTTACTATCTTACTATCTTAACTATCTTATGTAAATGTTTACACTAGCATAATAACATCAATGATTGTTAAAATATTAGCAACCTAATATTAGGAAGGACAGAACTAAGGCAC
>JAOUQV010000010.1:811049-821240 GCA_028565295.1 Aspidoras spilotus | reverse complement strand
AAGGAGGCCCTACACCATACTAATAAATTATTGTGGTCTAAAACCAGGTGTTTCAGTTTCATTGTCTAACCCCTCTATTTCGCTTTTTATACAACTTGAGCATTGCTCAAGAAATCAACAGTGGCAGCTTGGCAGTTATGAACTAGTCTACTCTTCCCACAGTTAAATTTAGTTATGGCTACTGTCAGAGTTATGGTTAGTCTCAGAGTTTGGGTTAGAGTTAGGTTAGATTAAAGTTTTGCATTTGGGGCTTCGCCTTTGGAGCATGAGCACACGTTTTTGAAACTTGCAAACTAGCTGATGAGTAAATCCAGAATGGAAAGTAAAAAATTTACCAAACTAGATCTACACCTCTACTCCTTTTGTAATATATTTTATTCTATCATTTGAGACTATATAAATTAAAAAAGAATAGAAACAAAAGGTTAAAATTGAACTTTAAATGCATTTGTTGATCATTTGCTGATGTTTTTCAGATTTGCAGTACCTCCTTCAGAACAAGCTGTGCTATTTTTAGTCAATTACATTTCATTCATGTCATTTAGTAGACTAAAGCACTATGGCCACCGTTGTTTAATAGCACATAATGCATGTCAGATTTTCACTTCATTCACACCAGCAATGACAGAAAGCAACAAAGAAGCCAATAGTCAATTATATAGAACTTGTGATTGACGGTGTGAGAAGGTACGACTGCCATGCATGTTGTCAAGTTTCGTTTTTGCCCATGGTGAAACATTCGGGGCCATGATCAGAGCTGATCATTATATGTAGAATGTGCAATTTTCTTTTCCAGAAGTATTATTAACCACATGGGGTTGAGGTATAGCAACACATACTTAATCTGCGTTTTATGAAATAAATAGGAAATAACATTTCGATCAAGAATATTATGCACTGTGTCTTATTGCAGGTTTATTTCATTACAATGATATCATTAACATATATTACTAATAAAAACAAATATTATAGTGATCTGTCTGTTTAAATATCTGCATTTTACACATTATCAGCTGGACTTCTTGCGTCTTGTATTCATTAATTGTGTCTTAAATTCTTGTATTTTGGTCTATTTGTGAAATCATTTCTTTCTACCGCATAATTTTAAAACTTTTATTTTGCTTGTTTCTTCAAAATCCTAAATCCTACCAGCTTTAATGGTGCCATAAAAATACTATGTTTTTCAAATAAGCTTATTCTTTCATTGATCTTCTGGGTGCCTTGTTTCGATTATAAACATGACCTGCATATACTAAATCAGACCTCAGTGTTTTCCAAATTTCTTTGGGGTTATTATCTCGTAATGATCACGCTATTCAAAGCAAATGCTGTTTCATTTAACAATACAGCTTCCATTTCCATTATAAAGTGATATTATATAACCTGCACATCATATGTATCATTCTTTTAATTTGGTTTAATGATATGTCCAATAAATAGAATGTATATAATATTATAATGTATAGTTTGTTATATTTGTTTACCTTGGAAGAAAAAAACCTATAATTTTACGGGAAGCTGGCCAAGTGATACAAGTCTACTGCTACAGGTGCAGCTTAGTTTTAAAAAGAGGGGTATATAACTTTATTTACACTTTATTTATTTTAAACTATTTACAATTTTCTGTATTTCTGCATAAATATGACCTAAAACATCATCCGATTTTAATCAATATTAAATATGAAATATTATACTTGATCGTTTATTTATTAAAGAAATAGGATCCAATATTACATACAGGTGCTGGTCATAAAATTTGAATATTATAAAAAAGTTTATTTATTTCCATAATTCCATTCAAAAAGTGCAACATGTATACTATACACATTCGTTACACACAGACTGATATATTTCAAGTGTTTATTTCTTTTAATTTGATCATTATAACTGACAAATAAAAACAAAACTGATAAAAAACCCAAATTCAGTATGTCAGAAAATAATTCATATACGAGATAAGTTTTTAACAGAGATGAATAGAGGAAGTGAAGAGTCAGAGCGAAGAGAAGGTGGGAGAGAGTTCCACAGAGTGGGGGAAGCCACACTAAATGATCTGCCACCCAAGGAGGACAGCCTAGTTCAAAAGAGGACAAATTGTTGGTGCACGTCTAGCTGGCACATCTGTGACCAAAATCACTAATGGCTGAGGAGCAAATCAGGAAATGTTTTCCTCCACCAGCATCACGTAGTGACCTGGCCACTATCCTACAAAAAGAATGTCTTAAAATCCCTCTGACCACTGTGCCACTGTGTGTATGTGTCATTCCCAAAACAAATTGATGCTGTATTTGGCCCAAAGGAGACCCTACACCATACTAATAAATTATCGTGGTCTAAAACCTGGTGTTTCCTTTTCATTGTCTAACCCCTGTACATAACATATGCTAAGTGAAGTAAGATCAGGAAGCCATACCACAAGCATGGATCAATTTAACAACACACACTACTATTCTAAGGGGAATAGATTGGGTGGGATAAGGATTGTTTTTACATGACTATAATGGGTTTCGTGACTGGACGTTACTGGCATGGGTGGCAGAGGTGGGGGGAAAGACAATATATTGCAAATTTTCTTAGCATTTTAAGCCACAGGATAAGAAATATCTGAAATAGATATTAAGATCTTAAGATTATTTTGTTGATACTTGATACTTCACAAAGTGACATGGCAAACTCAAGTAATTAAATAAGATACAAAACAAGGAATCTTCCCATGGACATAAAATACCAAGCAAAATAACCAAGTTTTTGACTGTTTATGGGTGGAAAACATTAAAATGATATATGTGCAGAAAAAGATGGTAGTGGATTGGCTTGTAATGCTTGTCAGTATTCCTGACCTGTCCTTGGACCTCATTTCTAGAAGACCATATCAATGATACATCACCTTGTTATATTAAGGTATTTAATATTGCTGCTGAATGGCATTTCATAGTTTGAGGGTAATTATAACCCAAAACATACAGTAGTTCAAGTGACTTTGTAGTCACTTGAAGACTCACCAGCTATTAGGTACACCTGATATCAGCCAGTCACATGTCTGCAACCCAAAGCACTTAGGCATATAGCAGTGGTCAAAGCAACTTGCTGAAGTGCAAGCTGAGCATCAGAAAGGGAAAGAAAGGTGATTAAAGTGTCTTTGAATGTGGCTTAGTTGTTGTTGCCGGACGGGCTGAAGTAATTCAGAAACTGCTCATCTACTGGGATTTTTTTGCAGAACTATCTCTACTGTTTACAGAGAATGGTCCTAATAAAAATACCCAGTGAGAGGCAGTTGTGTGGACAAAAATGCCTTGCTGATATGAGAGTTCAGGGGAGATTGGGTAGGCTGATTCGAGTCGATAGAAAGGCAACAATAACTGAATTAACCAGTTGTTACAACCATGGAATTCAGAACACAGAACTCTAGAGATGGTTGTGCATAAAAATCCCAGTAGACCAGTAGTTTTTGAAATACTCAGACCAGCCCATCTGGCACCAACAACCATGCTCAAAGTGTCTTAAATCACATTTCATCCCCATTCTGATGCTTGGGTCACACTTCAGCAAGTTGTTTTGACCATATTTACATGCCTAAATGCATTCTGATGCAGACATGTGATTGGCTGATTAGATATTGTTTTAACAAGCAATTGTACAGGTGTTCCTATTAAAGTGGCCGGTACATGTATGTCAATGATGCTGATGAGAAATCATTTTTCAGGGCAATCTCCAACATTAATAGGCAGATATGGGACAGATGCACAGATGGAATTTATAAGCAATCCCACAAAATTGAGACGTCTGACTAGTCAAATGTCTGCTTTTTGAATATGTTCTGTATATAGCAGATATCTGACTAGTCTGATTCTGTTGGGAAAACCATAGCAACACAGTGAAAAGTCACAGTATACATTCATTTATTCTGTTTACTCTTAAGTCCACAAGCCACCCACATCTCTGTAAGTCTATTCAGTGGCTGTAATGTATACATGTAATTTAACAATTCATTCATCCACTAATTTCATTTATTCAATTTCTATAGGTGCATAGAAAGCAAAGCACAAACAACCCTAGACAGGGCACATGAACGTGAATCCTGGTATGTTTGTGTGTGTGTGTTTATATAATTGCAAGACCCGTGTATACTGAAAATGAACTATGCCACGCTGTAAACAATGGTAATTAAGGAAGGCAATGTAAGGATTACACTGACCGCCACACTTTGTTTTTATCTATTCGCTCTGGTGTTATTTTTCTTGCTAATTAGCATTAATCCCTCTTTTCTCTCTCTCTCTCTCTTTCTCTCTCTCTCTCTCTGATGAGGTGTCAGACGGTGTGTATATGTATGTGTGAGCAAGGGACACTTTGGAGCACAAAAGGAATTAGTTTATCAGGAATACAAACGCAGTGTTAGTGTGTGTGTGTGTTCGTGTGTCGTGGTCAAGGTCTCTATTGTCCATTAGTATAATGATAAAGCACAAGTGTACATCTTTTAATAATACTGTTCTTTGTTTAATAGTAGTGTCTTAGTAATTGTCCTCAGAGACTGTGGGAGACAGAGACAGAGAGAGAGAGAGAGAGAGAGAGTGTATTTCCTCAACATACAGAGCCCACTGGGATTCTCTCGTCATATCTCTGACGCTAGAAACATGTTAACTAATGGCTAATTAAAATGCGTCATTAATGAATAGCCAACGTGATGAGATAAGGGAAGTCAGCTAAATTAAAACGTTTCCTGTTGTCCCTGACAGCAGAACCAGAGGAATGCATTGTGGGTTGCCGCTTGCTAGAGCGTGCCAGAGCCCCTGCTGGCACACAGGAAGCACCGACTTCCTGCCAAAGCAGGAAACGCATTGGTTCAAACGCTAACTTTTATGGATTAAGCTCAAATGAACAAAGTGTTGGGGGAGATCCAAATGTCTGAATGCACTGTCCATTGAAAGTACATTTAATTCAACACTTTATTATTTATTTAATGAGTATTTTTTGCTTTTAATTTGGCCATAGAGTGTTATATATCCATGCTCTATCACCAAGTTTCTGCTGATGTACAAATACAGTTTCCATGGAGATTAATTGGACCATCTTTTGACTTCTAAACCGTCTTAATGATGCTGGCCATAATTTTAACAAAGATCATATTCTTCATCAGCTCACTGGATATTTTCTCTTTTTCGGACCATTCTCTATAAACTATAGAGATTGTTGGGTGTGAAAATTCCAGTAGATCAGCATTTTCTGAAATACTCAGCACCATCTGGCACCAACAACCAAACCACGTTCAAAGTCAATTAAATAAAATTTCTTTCCCATTCTGATGCTCGGTTTGCACTTCTTCAAGTTGTCTTAACCACCTCTACATGCGTAAATGCATGCAGTCCTAACCTTAACCTGATAGAACATCTTTAGAATGAATTAGAGCGGAGATTAAGCAAGGCCTTTTCGTCCAAAATCAGTGTGTGACCTCACAAATGCGTTTCTGGATGAATATTCAAAAATTCCCATAAACACACTCCTAAACCTTGTGGACAGCCTTCCCAGAAGAGTTGAAGCAGTTCTAGCTGCAACGGGTGGTCTGAGATTATATTGAACCTTATGGATTAGCTCATATGTGATTCAAGGCAGGTAAGCGAATACATTTGGTCATATAGTGTATATACTGTATTCTATAGAATTAGCAAGCTTTTAGAGAGATAATATATAATAACCAAATGAATTATCTTTGTCCAGCAATGGAGTTCAAGGCATCTGCTCTTTAAACAGTTTTAAAATGAGTCATGAAACAATCAATTATATTTCCATAGAGAGTATAAATAACTTCAATAATTTTGAGGAGATAGCCTTCTATATCACTGCAGGTGCATTTAGCTATAAATAAGGGATGGAATCGTTGCAGTGATTTGGATGTTGGAGGAATGACAGTTTGTGCATGGTGGTTTTAAACATAGATGGTCTATGTATGTGGCAACCAATAGATAACATATGCATTTATGCCATTTGTCAGATGTTCTTATCCAGAGCAACTTAAATTTATCTCTTTATACAACAGAGGCAGCAAACTCCTGATTTTCCAGTCAGTAGTCCTACAACTGAGCTACTAGATACAGTATGTAGCTTAAGATATATCAGAGAACAAGTTTTTTTTTTTCATTTTGTTTTATATTATTAAGATAAAATAGAAATGGAGCATCTGTTTGAATTTTTCAAAAGATAAACAGGAAATGGCTGATTATGTTCATTATGTTCATTATGCTCATAATGATCATTTAAAGTGGAGTGGTGCCCTGTTTAGGTTTAATACTGCCCTTCTGCTACTGTAAGTCTATCTACCTCAAATTCTACATCCACTGTAATAAATTGTGTTTGCTTTCTTTTAACACGTGTTTCAAATAAATATCACATGAGGATTTGCATACATCATGCCTGTGCATGTCAGTGTAAGTATGAATCTGCTGGTCACGGTAATTGCAATAGATTGCTAAAGTAATTGTTTGACGTCTTTACCAGTAGGCAGTTATTCTATTTTATACTGTAAAAGCTAGAATTTACCTGCACAACAGCTGCTTGCATAAACAGCAAGGTCAGTCATGCTTTAATTCTTTATTCGTCATTCCTTACCATAGTTAGTAAGGGAATAAATGTTACAAATGTGGTGCATTTTCAAACAAAAACATTAGCTGTTGTAAAACGTGAATATATGATTTTTTATTTATTTTATTCCCCCTCTTTAGAATCCTATAATATTTTTATAATCTGTTTAAAAATGGAGTCCTGTACAAGACGGTTAGCAATACACAGTTTTATTAAAAATCAGATACATTCATTCTTTGCTTATAAGCCAATTCCTAGCTGAGAACACAGGGAGCAAAGTAGGAACAACCCTGGTCTTAATCTATCATATGGCACTTGCATATAAACACACAAAAGGCAATGTAGAGACACCAATTAGCCTATGTTTTGGACTGTGGGAGGATATCGGGGCCTGGAGGGAACATGGCAAAAACATGCAAACTCCCCACAGAAAGGACTCAGGATGCCCCACTTAGAAATCAAACCTACCTATGTTTGCCCTACAAAGAAATTTAGCATATACAATAATAACAGTAATATGAAAAACAGAAATGAATTAATAGTAATATAGAAGATAAGACATTTACAACCATCTATGTCTCCCTCAAAATTTTCCAAATTTCACATTGTAATTGATTCCTAGAGGATAAAGCAGTAAAGTGAAATTATTTAGGAGAATAAACTAATCCGGGTGGCACAGTGGCATAGAAGATAGTGCTATATATTTATGCTATAATCTAAGAACAAGAAAGTTTTTGTGTTAATTGTGAAAAGTGATCCTTTAGTGTGTGAATGTCAGTGTTACAGTGTGTGTGTGCCCTAGGATAGAGTGACACCCTAGGGTTGTTCCTGCTCTTCCACCTAGAGCTGTTGGGTGGGCACCAGCTAGCCTACGACCCTATGTGGATTAAGCGGAAGATAATGAATGCTTAAAAATTAGAATACATTTTTCTCTCACCTCAATCACCCACAGTTATTTTGCTCCCTAGTTCACTTTGTGGTTTTGGTATTCTTCTGTGTGGACCATAAAGAAAGTATTTAGTAACCGCAGTTATAATGATGTAATTGGAGGTTCCTCTTATGAACAGTTAGATCAAAACAATATGTGTGTGTCTATTATAATATTTGTACTACTGTGCTTCCTCCTGATGTAGATTTCTTGTGTGTGTTTGGGTGCTTTGTTCGTGCTTGTACTTGCCTGCAGAATTGAATTGTTGGTTTTTATAAGTGTTATGTGAGACTGTGCTCAAGTAATAAACACTGCTATAAATAATATAGCTGGACACAACAGGGTTTTATTATATCTTAAATTTAAATGACATGCTGTTGTATGTAAAAAATCAAAATAATAGCGGGTTCTACCTTGAAGTTTTGAAGTAATAGGGCATCCTGTTATAATACTCATAGACCACAGTCACTTTTAACTAAAAATGTACAAATCAGAGTCATCTGTCAAAATGAAGCACCACTCTGAGAACATCCCCAATTGCCAACCAAGAATAAGCTCAAAAGTCAACCATTAAGTGAAAAATTGATCCTAACAGTTTTCTCTGATTTTTAACAGCCACTATAAGAAAATTATCAAAAAACGTTCTCTATACGTTCTTAATTCTAGTTTTAGGGTCATGAGGAAGCCGGTGCCGGTTTCTTATTTTCTTTTCTGTCTTTTGTGGCCATGGTTAGTCATGGGGGTTCGAGTCAATTGTGTAGCTTTTCGCCGACCGTAAATGGTTTTCCAGTTTACAGCTACGTTTTTCACTTAGTTGTGGCTACAATATGGCTGCCAGCTGACGGAGTGGCATGTGAACTTACACACTGTTTGCTCTGTGATCGGAGCTACGTGCCCCGGTGGACTTGCCCAGCTCTGGACACAAACAGTATAGGGTTCGACTTTTGGCTGCTTCTGTTTGCTCCCGTGCGGCCTTGACTATTTTTCATTCTGGCACTCCCTGATATCGGAGGACATGGAACGGGTCTCTGTTCAACTCTGCCCTTATTGCTTACGATGATGCATACTATCCCCCCACACACCATTGTCAAGCGTCTTTGGGTACCTTAAAAAGCGCTATGTACGTTGAATCTATTATTATTATTATTATTTATTATTTATTACTCTCTCCCATCTGGTCCCCTGAAAACCAATGGGGGCACAAAAGACAAACATTTACATCTAATCAAGAGGTAAAGACAAGGGGCATTTCTGGCTCAGTCTAAAACATTGAAGGTTGATTTGAATAAATGTTACAGCCATATTGAGGATAATTTTTGACACACCTTATAACACTGTTTCTAAGTACATTGAATGCTGTGAAAGTAAATTTCCTTTTAGTTTCGGTTATCACTTACAGAATTACATTTTATACCTCTCTTGTTAGTAGGTAAAATATACAATGTATAAAAAACCCCATGATGAAAATTAAAGCCCTGAGACTGGGGATAAATTTGAAATACATGTCTAATTTAATTGTCTCAAATTAATGTCCTCTGGGATCAATATAGAAGTTCTGATTCTGAATTTACATTTAAAATTAAATTAAATAATATGATATGATCAAACTGAATCTTTTCTTTTTAAATTGAATTTAAATTACGAGTTATATTTGACCAAATCCATGTATATTCATACACATGGATTACACTGTAAAAGAAATACTTAAAAACTACATTAATTGGTTATAAGATTTTTAGTTCACTGAATTTATAGATTAAATTATAGGAAGTATATGAATCTGAATCTGTCAGCACCCACACACCAGTATAATTATAAGTAATTGAAGATCCTAACACACTAGAGAATATTGGACAAAATATTATAGCATAAACTAAACAAAGACTTCAATACTAAATTCAGACAATTTTTTTCAATATGTATTTTAAGAAAAATTAGGATACAGGCTTAATGATTTCTTTTTGAACTAAATATTATGCTTTATTTTTTGACAGTGTAAAATAACATGAGTGGTTTAATTTCCTGCCAGAGCTATTTGCCAAGTTGTATCATTTTTGAAAATGATCAGCACCTTCTGATCCTTCAGAATGCCTTGTGCTACAGTATTTATACATTTAAACATCTTCTTCTTCTGCTTCTTCTTTCGGCCTCTCCCTTTTATCGGTGGGCACCACAGTGGGCGTCAACCTTTTCCACCTCACTCTGTCCTCTGCATCTTCTGCTTTCACTCCAACTACCTGCATGTCTACGTTGACCCCATCTATATATCTCCGCTTTGGTCTTCCTCTCTGCCTCCTGCCTGGCAGCTCCATTTCTAACATCCTCCTACCAATACTCCTACCTCTCTAACTTTGTCTTCCAATTTTTCAACCTGTGCTGTCCATTCTTGTCATTCCTAATGAGAACATCAACATCTAAAGCTCTGCCAATTCCAGCTCTGCTTCCTGTCTCTTAGTCAGTGACACTGTCTCCAAAACATACAACAAGGCTCGTCTCACTACTCTCTTTTAAACCTTTCCTTTCAATTTTACTGCAAACTTTTGTCACACATCGCTCCTGACACTTTTCTCCATCCACTCAATCCTGCCTGTACGCTCTTCTTCACCTCTTTTCCACACTTCCTGTCTGCTTGGACAGTTGATCCTAAGTATCTGAATTCCTGCACCTTTGTGACCACTTCTCCCTGTAGC
>JAOUQV010000010.1:705730-716170 GCA_028565295.1 Aspidoras spilotus | reverse complement strand
AACTTTAAAGTTTCTCCAGTAAGACTGAAGAGTCGTTCAACAATGCACTTGCATATTACGGGTTCGCTTGGGAAAGTTTTTAATTCCTGGTGGGATATATGTTGTACAATGTTCTAAACTATGGGGTCGGATATCAGATGTAAACGTATAAAGATAGGCTGCAATCTATTTAATTACATACTGTTACTTGGGTTTGTTTAGTTAATTTGTACTTTTTTGATTGTAATCTAAGAGTGTTATATCCGTTGTCACCTGTAATGGACAAATAAGTGTATGTCAATGTGTAGTACTTGTGTAACATCGAATAAGTTTAGAGATCGGTTTAATCGCTTTTTATTAATCGATATATTAAGCCGATTTCTTGTGTGAGTGTTTACAGTATAATATTTATAAAACATAGGTACAACAGCCTACGCATCTAACATGTATCAATATTTCTAGTTATGTTTAAAAGTAAATTATTAAAAGTAAATATATATATACAGGTAATGTATATAACTGAACTAAAAACAACAACAACAACAACCACAGCAGCAAATCAGACATAAACAGAACTGGTCTTAAATGTAAAATATATGCTATTTAAAGTGGTCCTCAAGTATCAACATTCATTTACTGCTTGCTTTACAGTACTGTGTTACCGTAAACCTCATAGTACTGCCTTCAGCTCGTTTGGAAGTTTAGGGATACAAAACTTTTTACAGACCGAGCCGCAGAGTGGCTTTATTTTCTTTCCTAATCGATTCATAGACGTCAGGTCATATATAAAATATAAGACTATTAAGCAGTCAAACTTACTATTATTATTATTAATTGTTATTGTAACTAACACGGTAAAACTAATAATAATATTAATAATAATACTGTAGTCTACATCACATAATTTCTGTCACAGGCTGCACTAGGAACCTTGATATTCTCTGATCTATCAAAAACAAACGGGTAGAACTACAATTATACATTCTTCTTCTTCTTTATCATCTTTTAGGGTATATTAAATAGTACAGCCACACGTGTGTTTATTGTGATCGCCGTTTAAAGATCACGTTAATGTCTTTAGTCATTTTTGTTCCTTTCTGCATATACACACATTTTGGGGCACGTCCAATGCTGCGTTTTCCCTATAGTAGTTACTTATAATCCTCCCAGTGAGCTCTCGGTGGGATTCTAGAATGTTTAGCTGGAGTACTGTGGACGGTCTACTGTCACTCACTGTACTCTTACAGTATCTAATGAGTTGTCGCGCGCTCAATTCCAAAGACAAAAACGCATATAAGTCTGGTGTAACAACATCACTATATACTTCATCACCGTAAACACTGCAAAAAAATCCTTCCTCTCTTCATTCCTTCTGTCACGGGACAGGCCATGGAGAGAGGATGAAATTGCACGCATCGGATCATAAACCCCCCTCGGAGGGGGCATCTACTCTCGTGGCCTGTCTGCCGCGTGCCCTACGCCGCTCTCCCGCTAATCAAATATTAAAATATTCAGCGGGGTGACGCGCGCGCCGGCTTTCCTTTCTATAGAATAGGACAGGTGAGAGAAACCAGGCAATGAAGCGGAGCTGAGGATCATTTCCTCCAGCTTAGAATAGACTGGGGGAAGGGGTTACTAATATTCGGAAGACGGACTCACAAAAAAATACCAGTAAAATGAAACAACAGTATTTTTATCCACTGAGCTGTATTTTAAATGTACGAATCCAATATTTCTTATTATTTTTTAATCCTTAGATCATTTCTTATTCTTATACAGATAAAGACGCAATGTGAGGCAGTGAAGACACTTTTATTACAGGCTAATAATTATCTCCTCACGTTATATAGTCTAGGTGTCATATTGTACGTACAGTATGTGTAAAATTATTTAATCGTGCTGATGTGGCATAAAGCCGCACTGAAATATAGGAGGTGAGGAAGCCAGTACCACTGCCTCAATGAAAAGGGCGTGAGCGAGCCCATGATTTATGCCTATTATGTTGCTTTTCTTTTATAATATGAGTTTAGTAAGCGAGTGCTTATGTGCTAGATAAAAAAATAATTTTAAAAATTTGTAGATTCTTTATCAACGCTTTCAAATTTCTCACGACTTAAAAGGGGCTAATACATTATGGAGGACTAATAGGCTACAAGAACTAAACGATTCGGTTGATTATTTTCTGGTTAAAAACTAAATTTAAAATTAGCTGTTTTGTAAATGCAAAGGATCATGGGTTGTACTTATTGACTTATCGACAATAAATGAGTATATAAATTATATATTTATATCAACTATGCTTGTAAATAATGCTGACGTGAGATATAACATATCCAGCTATTAATAAAGAGCCAGTTGAGAAAGGTGAATTTATGCTACTCCACTGAATTCATAAATTGTACATCTGGCTCTTAAGAATTACTGCCCCACCAGCCACCGAACCTCACCGCACCTCACTGAAGCGTGTATGGAAATAACTAAACCGAGAGTGCGCTAGGCGACTTACACGGTTTGAACAATCAAAGCTAAGCAAATATGCTTTCGGGAAACGCACCTCTGGTCTAGACCGATTTCCTAGCATGAAAGTTTTTTCTCCGGGAGGAATGTGGGAGGAAACCTGAGCACTCGGAGAAGAACCCCCGGGAACACGGGGTGAACACATGCAAACTCATGCTATTTGCAAACTACACTATTATTATATAATAATAGTGAAATTGGCATTTGTTATTATTATTATTATTATTATTATTATTATTATTATTATTATTATTATTATGCTAATTTCAGCATTATTATAATTTCTGTTATGCGCTCGCGCTCACTTGAATTAACCATATACACATATATAGCACCATTATGTTTTAAATGTTTATTTTTATATTAGTGCAGTAAATATGTATTTATTTAGTTTTAGTGAGGTAATAAGAAAGCTCGTTGACAGTTGGACAGTGCATTGAAAAACAGGGAGTTCCTTCATATTATTGATTATAATATTTTTTGACAGACCCTCGTATTTGTGTTCAAACACAACAGTATATATATATATATATATATATATATATATATAAAGCTTACAGAATATTTCTTTCTAAACTTACTGAAATGTTAAGAAAAGTTATTGCTAAGTCTTTTATTTTGTTTAATTTTATTTATTTTAGTTTGATTAAAATACTTTAATAGTCCACATTGTACAAAATGCGATGATTTATTATATAATTAATCAAAGCAGTCTTATGCAGGTATAATGCACTGTCTGTGAGTTTTTTATGGGCCAACAGCGCCACCTGCTGTATTTGATCATACATTTCTAAAGACAGCAGGACAGTGGAGGTGAATTCTTGTAACGTCGTAAAAGCATCTTATTGCAAGATAGAGTTCATAGTTTCAGCATAGGATCGATTGGATACAAAACCTAACTGGAATTCTGCAACTTGCCTGATCACAGCTCATCTGAAATGTCTTTAGCTCAATTTCAACAGTGTCAGGCTATAATTAATTACAGTCATTGTTGATGGTATCTTGAATTTCTTTGGTATATTGTTGATATCCAAATTTTTATTTCATGTAAAACATTCATTCATTCATTTTCTGTATCCCCTAAATTCTAGTTCTAGGGTCTCTGGAAGCGGGTGCCCACCCGGCATCTCTGGGCGCGAGTGCAGGAACAACCCTAGACAGTGCGACACCATGGGGTGAACATGCAAACAGAGTAGCCCCAAACAGGGATCAAAGCCGGGATCTTCTTGTTGTGAGGCTACAGCACTATCCACTGCGCCACCGTGCCACCCTGGATGTTAGACAAAGAAACAAAAACAAGTATAACAGATAATCTTGTAGGTTTTTTTATAGAGACACAAATAAATGAGACTTAAAGGGAACATGACCCTGATACTGTATGTCAGTGTCAATAAAAACCTATTTTACTACACTTTTATACAAATTTTAATCAAATATAAGCATATGGAGACGATGCAACTCTGGGTGCAAGGGCAGGAACAACCCTAGATGCAGAAATTTCCAGAGTCGTCCCATCCTGGGATCAAACCCGGGTCCTTCTTGTTGTGAGCACTACCATGCCACACTGCGAAGGTTTTTTTTTTGTAAAGATATAGGACTGTCACTTACTTTCACACTTACATTCATTATCTTCTGCATAATCCTCACAGTGTCGCAGTCCAGCTGGTACCCTCCTGGCAAATTTGGGCACAAGGGCAGGAAGACAGGTCACACACACAGACACACACACATTGTCACACACACATTCACATGCTAAGGGCCACTTTAGAGACACCAGTAAACTTGCATTAGGAATGTGGGAGGAAACGGGATAACCCAGAAAAAACTCACAGAAACATGGGGTGAACATACAAACTACATACTGAAATGTTCCGGGTTGACACATCCAGGGATTGAACCTGGGTCTTTCTTGTTTTCATATGCTGAACTGCCCATAAACTGTGCCCACCATCCATTCTTTTTTATATATTTGTACATTTTAGTATTGTAATCTGAATCTGCAAATAATACACCAAAAAATACCAAAATGTACCTTTAGGGTGCAGGTCTGTCTGTCTGTCTGTCTGTCTTTTTGTCTGTCTGTCAGATGAAACCAACTGTCTGAATGTTTACATAATGACAGTACTAAACATTGTACATTGCATGTAGTTGTATGTAAATTATGATTATGATGACAATATTAATTGCTTGTTCAAATTATTATTGCATTAGTGTGTGTGCAAAATGTGCAGGATGTACAACTAAACAGTCTATCAGGGGTTATGAACCACTCAAAAAATCAGCAGACAAGAAGTATCATGATATTTAGAGTAATATCATCTATAAATTATTACAGATGAGTATACTTCATAGACTCATAGACTTGTTCAGTTCTCTCATATCGCTCTCATATCAACTATTCTTAGACACGAGTTTAACACAAGTCATTTGTTGTGTTATGAGCTGTACTAAATTGTTGCCTGTTTACAACATGGATTTTATTTCCTGGATGATGTCACATGGCCACTGTTATGTCCTTGTGTGAGCCAGCAGCTCACCTATGATCCATCTCACAGACCGAAGCCTACTGATGCGCTATTAATCACCCAAATCCGCAGCTTGTATGTAGGCTGTGTCCTCCCAAATTCTAAACAGCCTTTCTCAAGAATAAGTGAAATACATTTATCACAAGTGAGGAAGGATGACTGGAGAATCAGTCTCACAGTGGCCTTCTTCTCCTACTCCGGACTCAACTGACATCTTCAGGCATATGAAAGACATTTGGCCATTGCTTCCCTGATGGATTTGTCAATCCTGTTTAGTGGAAGGGATGGACTTGTGTGCGTAAAAACCCAGGAGCATGTAAAAACATCCACAGCCACACACTAATCAGCAGAGCTGAGCTAATCCTGTCATCTTATAAACATGATCTTTGCAAAATCTGAGAAAAAAACTCTATTTCCTTGGGGGATGGTCAGGACAAGCCGATAAAATTACTGTATATTCAGAGGAACAGAAATTGTGTATGTGTGGACAGATTGAAAAGGTTAAGGGAAGTCGTTTCTAATTAACTAGGCAGGCATATAGGGTAGAGATGAGCCAAGATCTGTTTAGTTCCAAGAGTTGCACAGTTAAACATTTTCATGTCGCAGGGTTTAATAGGTAACTAATGATCGGGCACAAGTATTTCGGTTTAGGTATTAACGGCTGGAACCACAGTATACCGGCATGTTTCAAGCTTAGTAATTTGGAAAACTGCAAACTGAGGCTAGTATGAGGGAATCAGTAGGTTTGTCCGGGTCATAAGTTAAGCGCTGGTCTGCTTAAACACACACTAATTTCACGACTGGCCATCTCATTGATCGACACAGTTTGTTCTTATCGTATTTGCTCTTGTTGGTTGATTTCTTTATAGCCATTTTTATATTTACAGCAGTTTGATATGACTAGACTAAACTGACCATAACATAGCATAACATAACTAACCAGAAATCATTCTGCCTAATTCATTGCAATGCTATTTGCTTATAATATAGTGCAGGGGTAGGCAATCCTGGTCCTGGAGTGCCGAAGTCCTGCACGGTTATGTTTTTCAGGCTCAAGCACACCTGATACAACTCAGCTTTTAGTTGCCATGTTTATTATGGTTGTTATAACAGAGAAATCTGCAAACTGTGCAGGAACTTCGACACTCCAGGACCAGGATTGCCTACTTCTGATATAGTGTAGTTGTGTACAGAGACCAAGTATTGACTATTACTGTACAAACTTAAAGTCATTTTATTTTGGTTGCTAATAGACATAACAAAACCCACTGGCTTTATTTAAACAAAAATATTAAAAAAAAAAACTTTGCAAGAAAAAAAAACTTTCATGCTAGCTCTTTCACGCTACATAAGTACGTAGCCACTCTGTGTGCTCATTCCCAAGTCATTACTGGCTTTATTCGCTGAAATAATAGTAATTAATTGGTGTAATACACAAAGGACATAATTATCTTTTTTTTTTTCAGTACGGGCACATTTAATTACCGTAATTGTTCCCCAAGCCTTGTTCAGAAAGGGGTGTAGCCTAGACAATCATAATACATTATATGCTAATCCCATATTTGATTTTCAATCAGGGAGCTATGGGCTATCAAAGACAGAAAAAACAAGCAACAAGTAACAAGCAGAGAGTGTTTCAACCAACAGTTTTAAAGTGTACACTTTGTTAACAAGGGAGTAAAAAAATCACAGCTCTGTAAATAAACCTGTGTTTCTAGTAGCTGCAGGACTGTCTTATCTAGGCAAGCAATAGATGTGTTAATAACTCCCAGATTTAGCTCTTTCCTCTCACAGGCCAGGAGCAAAACTACTGATTAACCAGAGCTCTTATGAAGTGCGGGTGCTTGCTGCATGGCTCTTTGAGCGCAAGACAGAATTTAATAAGTAAACAGAGAGTCCAAGAAGAACAGAAGCCTGTCAAGACCCCAATGTCAGCTGATTAGCCTAGGCCGACTGGACCTTGTAATTGCGGAGCTTTGACCCCTCGAGGCAAATATTAGATTTTAGTGGTTTAACCTTTCACGGTGGGCTTAAATTGCCTCCACAGATGTTGAGCGATATCTGGAGAGCTCCTGTCCTCTCATCAGAGAAAGGATGGTCTTCAGACTCAAGTCTTATTAGTCACTTCTCATTCATGGGGCCACTCCTTAGACCTGATTGATGATTTCTTTACTGATATCATCATCACCACCATAACTATCACCACCAACATCATCATCATCATCACCATCAATATCATCATCATCATCATCAAGATTATTAGTGGCTGCTTTGTTGTTCAAAGTGCTTATAATTAGGCAGGGGCACTTCTTTTGCACATCTGTCATGCCAAACCATGTATGAGGTTTTCTCAGATGATTTTTTTTCTCTCTCTCTTTCTGCAAAGAGACATCAGGAGCCAATTATGTTCACTGAGCAAAACATGAGAACATTAAATATGTAAGAATTTTTGAGGGTAAGAGGCAGTGGAAGAACCCAGGGAAAACCCCAATGGCCATTAAAGGCGAACACGCACTGGGATGAGGAAGTTATAGGAAGTTATTCTTTAGGTCACTCTTGGCTCTTTCCAGAGTCTAGGGTTACTCTCGTCCTGTCTGGTATCCCGGACCCCTTCCTCCCAAGCGTCTAGCAGATGCATCCCACGGCCCCTTGCACCACGTTGCACAGTAATGGCTTCCTTCCTCTCGTCGCCCCTGCTCCTCAGACACTCACCTGGGAAAAAAAAAGGTTAGACACATGACTGGAGAGGAGGGGGAAAAGACATTGGTCTTTTTATCCATGGGAAATAGGAAAGGAACCCTCAGCTTGTCTCAGGATGGAAACTTAATACAGCAGCTCCTTTGGTGAAGAGGGTGTGTGGTGAAAGGGGGGCCAAGACCGAAAAGTGGTTCCATCTGAGGAAGAGAGTGGGAGTGAGACAGAGAGTGCGAGGCAAAATGTAATGGAAAGTGATTATATTTTTACCCAAAACAGGAGGAAATACATATAGTGAAAGAAAGAAATTTTCCACATATCATAAATTTCACGGTTGTTATTGAAGATCCCATGAGAGCCGATAGCTTCTTGGCATGAGCTGAGCACCCATCTTATCTAAATCACATTATTCCTCCTTTATCACCAGTGTGGCTATGGTGTGATACGCAGGTAGCTCCCTCCTTTTTCTCCTCTCCCTCCTGCCAAAATCCGTAATATCCATGGATAGCCATGGCCACCTCCCAATCTAGCGCTGCTCGTTTCAGTTTCACACACTGCCACAATAGCTTTGTAATTAGGCTGATATTGATGAGGCCTGAGTATAACAGGTAATCACCTGGCACTTCAGCTTCTCTCTACTTCAGCCAAATGTCTCTATTTATTACAGCTTTTTCTGCTAGCAATTAAAAGCCAACTCTCATGGAGGTCCTTCCAGATAAACTAAGGAGCGATTTGAATGGAGGGCAGATGCTGAAAGCTGGGTTAAATGGTCTCCATGGATGGAGCTAGTTGTGTAAGGGTTATGAATACAATAATATATAAAAAAAGCCTTCCACATGCTGATATTGTCTGTGCTGAAAAATGTGAGCTGTCTGTATTCTGCAATAAGCAACAGCACATGAAATACCTGCTATGAAACTGATAAATGTACTTGATTATGATGTGGAATTAATTACACTAGATGCTGCGGTTCCTGCAAAAATTGTGAATGTGTTATGCTGGTGTATGTCGGTGTGATGAAACCAGGTCAGATTGTACCTGAAATCTTGACCTTTGTCCAGTATTTATCACTATTCAAAATGAGCTCTATAGCATTATGCTGTACCAGCCCAAACAATTTGTCATAACTTATAGCTTCCGCTTACTCCACAAGCGTTGTACAAAAATCTGGGTACAAGGGCCAGAACAACATTAGTCAGGGCGCCACTCCATCGTAGCACACAGCAAGGGCCAATTTAGAGACAGCTTAGCCTAGCATGCATGTCTTTGGAATGTGAAAGGAAATTGTGACTCTGAAGAAAAGCCACACCGAAATGTCCTACCAGGGGATTAAACCTGGGTCCTTCTTGTTGTGAGGCAACAGCACTACCCACTGCACAAATGTGCCATTCAACTTTCAAATATATGCCATTTAATGTTTAAAATTAATACATTTTGAATTGGTGAATGGTGAATTAATAGATTGTTTCGCTGGATGCTTAGATAGAAGGTACGCTAGAATATGCTGGATGTTTAGATAGAAGATATGCTAGAATATGCTGGATGCTTAGATAGAAGGAACGCTAGAATATGTTGGATGCTTAGATAGAAGGTACGCTAGAATATGCTGGATGTTTTGATAGAAGTTACGCTAGAATATGCTGGATGTTTAGATAGAAGGTACGCTAGAATATGCTGGATGTTTAGATAGAAGGTACGCTAGAATATGCTGGATGTTTAGAAAGAAGATACGCTAAAATATGCTGGATGCTTAGATAGAAGGTACGCTAGAATATGCTGGATGCTTAGATAGAAGGTACGCTAGAATATGCTGGATGTTTAGATAGAAGGTATGCTAGAATATGCTGTATGCTTAGATAGAAGGTACGCTAGAATATGCTGGATGTTTAGATAGAAGGTATGCTAGAATATGCAGGATGCTTAGATAGAAGGTATGCTAGAATATGCTGGATGTTTAGATAGAAGGTACGCTAGAATATTCTGGATGTTTAGATAGAAGGTACACTAGAATATGCTGGATGTTTAGATAGAAGGTACGCTAGAATATGCTGGATGCTTAGATAGAAGGTAACAGGTGAAAGAATAAGAATAAGATACAGATGGATTTCTTTATTCCTTGGTTGTAATGTGTGGTTATTTGAGTTACTGTTGCTTTTCTATCATCTCAAACCATTCTACCCATTCTCCTCTGACCTCTCACATCAACTAGGCATTTTCATCTACACAACTGCCCCTCACTGGATATTTTCTTTTTCTTTTTTTTCTCTGTAAACCCTAGAGATGGCTGTGTGTGAAAATCCCAGTGGATAAGCAGTTTCTTAAATACTTCTTAAAACCACCCCATCTGGCACCAAAAGCCATGCCAGATCACATTTCCTCCGAATTCTAATGCTCAGTTTGCACTTCAGTAAGTTGTCTTGACCACATTGAGCTTCAGCCATGTCATCGGTTGATTAGATATTTGTGTTAACAAGCAATTGAATCTAATAAAGTGACCAGTGAGTGTATAATAATAAAAAAAATTAATGTTAGGAAGAACAGTGAGAGTCGCACAGGTGTAGTAAAGGTATAAAAGAAATAAATGAGAGAAAGCAGGTATAAAACTACAATGTAATTTGCTAGGTTTGAATAAAAAATGGACAGTGTAGTATATACAGGGGTTAGACAATGAAACTGAAACGCCTGGTTTTAGACCACAATAATTTATTAGTATGGTGTAGGGCCT
>JAOUQV010000010.1:534352-548696 GCA_028565295.1 Aspidoras spilotus | reverse complement strand
GACTTGTATGTGTCATTCCCAAGATGAATTGACGCTGTATTGGCCGCAAAAGGAGGCCCTACATCATACTAATAAATGATTGTGGTCTAAAACCAGGTGTTTCAGTTTCATTGTCTAACCCCTGTATTTTGCTCTTCGAGAAATATTAGACCAGTTTCTCCTTTATACTGAGTCTTTTCATTGAAGCTTATCTGTGGTGTTTGACCAAATATTTTTCAACTTGAACCATGATTTTTGTCTTTCCATATTCCATGCTCTTTTGCCATCACCTGAATGATTTCTGTGTTTAGATTTATGATAATATTTATTAGTGTATTGATCAGTGATTGGTGCTTTGGAACAATGGTGATCTGTGATTGGTTATTGGGACAACTAAGAACATAGTGTAATTTTGCTGAATTCTTTTTGTAAAGATTAATTTTTTTTTTCTTTCTAGTATGTACTTGTGTCAGTATGGCTCACTTGCTGTGGCTGTCACTTGCTTGTCTTGAGTTCGAAATTACTAAGATTTTCCAAAAACATAAGACAAAACCAAAGCTGTAAATTCTTGTACAATATAAAGAAACAGCTTAAGGTTATTTGGGGGAAAAAATAGGCAATCATCTTGTTTTAATTATTCAGAATTTTATTTTAAGGGCTGTCTATGCTCTTTATAGCAGTGAATTCTCTTTAAAACTGTTTGGGCAATAATGCACAAAAGAACACATTGTTGGGCCATATGTATGAACCCTGAATCAAATCATTGTTTTGGCTGAAAACTATCATTACTTCTATGATACCATTCTGTCCTTGGGTGTTTGATTACAGGAAGGACAGAAAGTATTATTATAAACTGTAGCACTGTTTCCTTGTGTAACTCCTCGAAATAAAAAAAAGTGCTGGTTGATGTTAATGTATTCTGGGTTTAAAATTCTTGCCAAAATAATTAGCTAATGCACTGTATGTATTGTGCTGTTTTGACATGCCAGGTAAGGACTTTTTTTACTGACATTGCATAATGAATATATGCCAATTGGGCAAATAACTATAATGCTTGGAAGCCCAAGCTGATTTCATCGGGATGCTCTTGTTCCTGGAACTACATCTGTCAAGCCGATGCAGGACCAACAACTATCCTATACAATCCGGGTTAGCATCTCTCTATGAAGTCACTACAACTTCACATACAACACTCGTCAATTAAGAGTAGTTGAGGTTTTATTATTGTAGTTAAAACATTTACACCTAAACCTAAACTTAACCATGCGTGCGGACAGGTTGTTACATGGTTGCAGTTGTAGTGATGTCATAGGGAGAGATGCTAGATCTGTTTGGGCAGATTGTTGGTCTTGGATCAGCTTGATAGATATATTTCCAGTAACAATAGCAACCAGGGTTAATCAGTTTATTCTTGGGAGCAGTGATCATCATATGTTCTTTGTTTCTGTGAAGAGTATTTGTTAATTTACTTATTAGAGCGTGTGTATACTTGCTTTGCCCTTGTTTGTCCTGTTTTGTCAGTGATTGCTAACTCTGTTTTCCTGGTCTCTTTGTTTATTCTGTGTTTCCTTATTCCAGTAAATTTTCTTCTTTGTTTACTGTATGTGTTGCTGTTTTCAATTCTGTTTGCTGTCTGGTTGGTAATTCCTGGCAAAAAGCATTATTAAAGGTTGCCCATATTTTTACTTGAGTGCCTACCTTAAACCTTTTCTATCTTTATTATTTGCTTTTACTGCATGCACTCACATTTCCCATTTTAAAAAAGAAAAATATATACAACATACGAATAATAATGACAAAAATATTTTTCATGCCAAAGTTTTCGTTAGATTCGGTGCATACTGTATGTTGAAGCTATAGATCAATCGGAAACATAATAGAACATAGATGTATTAAAAAAACACCTTTTTACAATGTTCTCCTGTCACTCACTCCTGTCTTAGTGGCTTTCTGCTCATCTTAACTTCCTTACATGTGAATGCAGAGGGCCTGGAGGCAGTTGGGGCCCAACTCAACGCTCTTTTCTCCTCCTGACAACAGCATCACCCCTACACCACAGTCATCCATGTTTATTATGTACCCAGAATACCAGAAAGCAGAAGCCCCAGGCTCAGAGCTTGTAGCATGGCCTCACATTCATATGCATTAGCACTGTGCAGCCTTGGTTCAAAAAGTAATGGGATAGTGCAGACAGCAGCACATTTTTCTTTCTGGACACCTGACAGAGCTAGCTTGAACAATACCATCTGCATTAAGAGAGCAAAAAAGATGTTGGCAAACATCTGTGATTGTTCGGAATTATGCTAAATAATTAAAATATATATATAAATATAAATTGTTAACGGGAGGGACTAGCAAATAGCGACTAGCAGGTATGGCGCCTCATGTTGTATTTCCCTTCTGCTTGTTAGGTTTCTCAAATAAATAGTGAGTCTGATTAGATGTCAGCAATTCATTGTGAAAGAATTCCAAATATTTCACTGTTGTAACATTCCCTCCGGTCAGCTTATTGTAACGGCAGCTTAAAAAGCATATATTTAAGTAGAAATATCAATCAGCGGTAGAAGGCTATTATTGAATGTGAAGGGTTTGAGTAATGACTCTCATTTGTTAGTCTTCCTCTACTTAAATATCACGTGCAGGAAAAACTGCTATTTCTCTTTCCTCAAGCCTTTCTTATACATATCATCCATTCAGTCTGTATTTGTAAGGCCTAACACATTAAAAGTGTTTTCACAGCTAATTCCTCAGTTCAGTCTCAATGACACCACAGACTTGTAAAAATAAACAAAACAGTAAGAATCCTCTCTGCACACTTTAGTATAATTCTGGTGATCAGACCTGGCGGATGTAACACTGTAGTCAAATGAATCTTTCTCTAATGTTGATCTTTTGTCACATTCAAGATTGAGCACTTCTGAAATATAAACGTATGGTCTATCCACTGTGAGTACAGCGCAACTGATGTGTTTTTATTTCAAAATCAATATTTTTATGGGATCGTATGCTACAAAATACTCCACTGATTGCATTTGATTTGCATACAAATAATAATCAACCTAGCAAATTCATTCAAGACCATGTTGTAAAAATAAAATGTAGACTACGGAATTCTTTTTAAGAAGAAAACAATCAAGGCGGTCAATAAATATGATATGTAGTAGTTTATGTAGTACATTGTATCAATTTTTAATAAATAATGTAATCAGATATTTTGAATTAATCTGAAGAGTTATATTAAATCACTGGTACATTTTGTCACAATTCTGGAAATTGTTCTTTGTTTTTTTACTGAGATACTGATTAATATCTTACTTTTTTTAAAGGGGTGTAACCAGCTTCAAAGTGTTCTTACAAAAGAAAGAATTGTCCAAAATGTCTTGGTATGCTGAAGCATTCATACACCTGTGGTCATGGAAGTGACTGGAACACCTGATTCCTATACTTTTTATGTTCTAATTTTACAAGTATTATCTAGGACGCTCTTTTTTTTAGATAACAAACTTATATTTGAACTTATATTTGAAAAATGGGTTTTGTAATTGTGCCTTTTGTTGTCATTGGGGTTGTGTTTTGAATCGCTTTTTGGCCCTTTATTATATAGCCTATATTTTATCTAGCATTAGTGTCCAATCTCAAACTGACCTTTTCACTTAGCCATAAAAAATAATACTGATTATTGACTGACCATAATTTTAAGCCCGTCCCTAAATATACAATGTTTTAATAAAAAATTACACCAGTCCCCAATGTTTCATATGTTTTGAATATTGGACGTCGCAAGGAAATTAATTACAACAAGTGTCTCATTGCTAGCCAATACAAAATGTGATGTTGTGATTGCGGTTGGTTATTTCATATTTTTTTTATATTTAAATTTTTACAGACCTACCTACCATATTTAGGAAGCAATGAGTCCAGAATTAGGAAATACATATAAAAATGTATGTCCGTACCTTCTATACCTATTTGTTTTAAACAATGTGATTGGAAACAAAGGTTTTTTTGAGGCCATTCTTTATTTTTTATAGTCTTAAGCTAATGATACACAATACTTAAAAAAATCTATTAATCAATACATTTTACTGTAGTTTTGTGATTATGTATTTTATATAATGTATAATAGCTAGAAGATAATGTTTAAGTCTTGGTCTTGAATAAAGCATTTACTCTTTACTCTTTAGTTCTTAGTCTTCACTTGGACGTTTTTTGCACATCAATAATAGGAAAGTGCATATAACTTAATTTTTAAATATATATTAAAAAATATATTCACTCACTCGCTTTGATTTTACCTTAATGCTAGTTAGAGTTGCGGGAATACCGGTACTTAGCCAGCAGCACAGCTTTATACAAGCCATGAACAGTTGGCACAGTCCACACGCATTCACACACATACACTTAGAGACACCTGCTGAGAGACATTAGTTAGACTAGCGCTGGAGAAAACTGAAGGTCTGGGATGAAACCCATGTGGACATGTGAGAAAATGCTAACTTCACACAGAAAGAAAGGCCAGATTACCCGGGAATTTAATCTTACACATTCATGTTGTGTAAACAGCTACCCAGTGCATCACTGCGAGCATTAACTGTGTTAATGAATTCATCTTAAATGCACACTATATACACAGCTGTATATGAAAGATAAATAAACACATACAGCATGTGTACCTTTTAGAGAAGGAATGCCTGACATATAAGAATAACATATACATCCTGACAATACTTTGGTACTAGATTTAATGGATATGTGTTAAATTTCATCAAGCCAGGCCTGAATTGTGAAGAAGATAAGTAGAATTCTTTGTTAAATGAAGCTGAAATGAAAAATGATCTACCCTCATTACCAAACAATAGGAGTTAGCGAGAGTCTGCCAAATACTGAAGCCAAACACAGGGAGAGTTACTTTGAATGGGCCATTGTCACTCTCACTGAAGGTGCTATGGACTCGCAGGGTGACACCCAGTGTGTGATGCTAATGTTATGATGGTCCCCTCCCTCTCTGGCCTAACTAAACCTTGACATGTGACCCAACCCTGCTGTAAGCACAGAAATCTGAAATATCATCCAACTGGCATCATTTCTCTTACAATATTTATTCAACTAGTAATTCTCTGCCTCTACACAGAAACTTACTTCAGGAAATATATTTCATGAGGATAGATAGATAGATAGATAGATAGATAGATAGATAGATAGATAGATAGATAGATAGATAGATAGATAAGCCTTATTTAGAGTTTCACAATCCCTTCCAAACTATAGTGACACAGTATATCACCATCTTTTCACATCTTTTTAGTACACAAGTCAAAGGCAATTGGACATCTCCAGGCCAATAAAAGTTACAGCTGTCTGTCTATGATGTGACCTATTTCTTAGTCTTTTGGACATATTTCTGTGTCTCCTTGGTGACCCCAGGCCAATGGTCAGGGGATGAGGTCATGACCAAGCATATAAATCACTGTACTCTTACACACAAGTGTTTTCTAACTGTGGTACAAGTCGACTTCACATTGCTGACACTTCCCCTAATCCCATGAAGGCAGGATTGGGTCTGGATAAGAATAGGACGTCCTGTATCATTTATGTGTATGAATCAGTGGTGCACACCCACCACCGTGAGAAAAAAAAAACAAGTCAATCTTTCTTAAAGACAAATTAAGACATTGTGAAAGGGTGTTCTGTCCTGCAGCTTCATCCCAACACCACCCACAACCATTCACCTACCCAAAAAACACACACACAAACACACACACACAAACACACACATGAACATACTCATCATAACAATAAAACTTTGAAGAGCTATCATTTTTAAAGTCATAGCAGATTGTTAGTTGGCTTTAGCTGTCTTCGTGAAGCCAATTTAGTGTTTTTGGTGGTTGTAAATAAGAGAAAGAATGTTTAAAATGTATAATGCCACACCGAATTGTGGCTGCAATATGGCTGCCAGCTCATGGAGTGGCATGTGGACTTGTGCACTGTTTTCTCTGTGATCAGAGTAATGCACACCATTGAACTTGCCATCTCTGGACATAAGCGTTTTAGGGTTCAACTCTTTTGCTGGTTCTGTCTTGTTCAGGAGTTGCCAGGTGGGCAACGGCTTCCCTGTGACCCTAAAACTAGGATTAAGCGGGTATATATAATTAATGAATGAATGAATAATTAAATAATAAAACATGTATTGGATTATACTAAACCGTTGGGAGGAAACCATAGGAATGGGAAACTCTCACTTCTTCTCCCAAAACAAAATTCTGTAAGGCTGCTCATCAAAAAAGTGACTCTAATTTCCTCAAACTAAACCCAAAGTTTAAAAGTTTAAAACTAACATTAAATGATGTTTGAGCACAGGCCCTATCCATGTCCAGGCCCTATTCAGATGTCAAGTTCCTTGATTTAATAATGCATGTTTTAAAATGTTAAAATGAGACATCAATGATTACAAATTTCCAGAAACTTTTAAATTCAGCGATGGCACTTGTGGAGGCCAATCCAATCTGTCCCATGCTAACCTGCCCTGTTCTGACTAGGTCCCTGCTGGGCACTAATACTTCTGGAAATCTACTAAACTTTATGGAGCAGTATTTGCTAATTTGGTGTAATTTGGTGGTTGAAAACAGTTGCTGGTCTAAACCCACCTTTAGATGTTTCATTGGGTCAATATCTCTTGACTCCATAGCATATAAATCACATCATTTTTATACTCCCCAAAGAATCTAATGATCCCTTGTGTCTTATCCAGGAAGAGACCAATCTCAAACCGGTGGCGGAAACCGGAACACCTGGACAAACCCCGCATTAAAACGGGGAGAACATGCAAACTGTGTCGTCTCAACCAGGGATCAAACCTGGGGCATTCTTGCTGTTTGTGTGTGTGTGCTGTTATGCATTCACACCCTAGGGTTGTTCCTGCATTCGCGCTTAGAGTTGCCCCAGCTTCTTTGTGACTCTAAAACTAAGATTAAGCTGGTATAGAAAATGAATGAATGAATGAATGAATGGTTTGGAATGGTATGTTTATGTGTAGTAGGTATATGTAGTGCATTCTTAGTGGTCTTATACTTGAACCCTGAAGCCATTATATTTGACTAAGAAAGAAAAAACTTCTAATCCATTTAAATGTAAGCTTTACTCATTTTGAATAATTACTGGATTGGTAGTGAACGGCAGTGAACGGCACGATGGAGAGGTAGATAGTGCTGTTGCCTCACTGCTAGAAGATCCTGGAACCGAGTTTGAAAAATTTCTGTGTGGAGTTTGCATCCTCTCACGGGTTTTCTCCGGGTAATCTGCTTTCCTCCGGCATTCAAAATACATGCATGATAGGTTAATTGGTGTCTCTAAATTGCCCATTAGTGTGTTATTGTGTGTGCCCTATGATGGATTGGCACCCTGTCTAGGGTTGTTCCTGCCCTCGCGCCCAGAGTTGCTGGGTGGGCACCGTGACCCCAAAACCAGAATTAAGCGGGTATAGAAAATGAATGAATGAATGAATGAATGAGTGAATGGTAGTACAGTATTAACAAGTTGAAACAAATGCAGGTTTGTTTGAATTTGAATCAAAAGTGGGTTGCCAGATGGTGATAAACATAGGATTATAAATGTAATTTCACCCCATATAGTGTGTTTATGGATAAACTGAGACCTTGTTCATTCATTTTAAGGGAGTTTCCCATTGGGAGGTGACGGTAATCATGTTTTGCACAGACAGTGTAATTTGCCATGCACTTGGAGCCACGGAGATGAAGAGGAAGGCAGAATAAGTCTCTTTGAAACTCGGTCCTGACTCTAGGAACACCTGGATCTTTTTCACAACTACAAAGCAGGAAGACAGAAAAAGAAGCCCTGGTACTGATTAACCAGCCACCCCTCCTTCTCTCTGCCACTGAAGGCGAATGCACAAAGAGCAAAAGGCGAGCACACACACACACATACACACAAACGCGTGCAAGCACATGAATTATCTCCATTAGATCATCAGAGATGTCTGCTGCCCTTAAGGGCCACCATATGGATTGATTTTGCACTGAAAAGGGGCTTGTGAATACTGAACAATCGTATGATCCGTATTACACAGAAATTTTACGATCTAGTAATGTTCATATAGGCATATACCGTATGCAACATATATAACCAAATGCTCAAAATAGCGCACACTACAGTCTCTAAATGGTGTCAATATAGCAATATGTTTCTTCAGCAACAGTCACATTACAGTTTGCATGATTTACACCTAATAAATAATCCAAAAGGTATATAATCCATATAAGTATTAGCACAGAACGGATTATTATGAACTCAAATGCTGAATTTTGTATTCAATTTGCAGGTTTTTTATGTATTTATGTATTATATAGTACTAAATATTTAATGTAAACAAATGCTAGATGGAGGTTGTGTTCCAATATAAATGAAAAAAATGAATGCACTGCGTTATACAGTACTAGATTTGCACCTTTTATTAAATGCATGTAGCATACTCCTGAATTTCCCAATGATCATATGGTGGTTGCGGGATGGTTAATCACCACACTTGCGGCATGGTCGCATGGCAGATACTGCTGTGGCTTCACATCAAGAAGGACCCGGGTTCAATCCTCAGGTGGGGCAACCTGTGAAATCTCTGTATAGAGTTTGGATGTTCTTTTCCTACAGTCCAAAGACATGCACACTAGGTAAATTGGAAATATTACATTGTCATTGACTTGTGTATAGATATGTGACTTTGTATCTAAGATGAGAAACTTGCATATGAGTCTGACCTTGATCCTGTGATTAAAAAATGGCCACTGGTGCTGAAGATGACCTTAAACAATAAATAAATAAATACTCTGTTTATTTTTCATAATAAATGAAAAATAAAGACATTTCTAACTACTAAACTATGAAGCTCACACTGGATTAATATTCATGCATTTCTCCATTTCTCCAGTCTTCACTAAATTTTTTGTCTTTTTATTAGACATACGCTCCATGACTGATTTTTCTTTCCACTTGAATTGTGAAGCGACCTTAGGTTATGTGAAAGGTGCTAAGTTTAAATTTATCCATATATTTTCTATACCCGCTTAATCCTAGTTCTTGGGTCCTGGGGTAAGCCGTTTACGGGCAATTTAGAGACACCAATTAACCTAAAATTCATGTCTTTGTAACGTGGGAGGAAACCGAAGTACCCGGAGAAAACTCGTCCACCTAAAAACATGGATAAAAATTTCCCGAGTCGCCCTACCCGGGCCTCGAACCTGGAAGCTTCTTGCTGTAAGGCCACAGCATTATCCAGTGTGCCACCGTGCTGCCATTATAATTATTTTAATTGAGCTTTATCACATATTTAATATATAGATTTATGTATTTCTTGATTATTGATAATGAAATACTTGATTATTTCTTCTTTGACACATAAAAAAGAACACAATTGCATTTTTAGGAATACAATTTTTTATTTCAGTAGTACATTTTAACTTGTAAAAAACACTGAACAGACACACTGATGAATATATAAATATTCCTTAGTATTTACAAAGCATACATCTGTCTAAAAAAGTATATCTGGTTTCTACATCTGGATTTGTACAATAACATGCAGGCAACTTATTCTTTCTTAATGACAATTTGGACTTGTCCCCTTCCGCTCACCATGCTTTGGCTCTTTTGTGTCCCCCCTTATTAACTCTGTCTTGGTCCATTGGCTAAACACTTGTGGTGCCACGATAGTCAGCCTAAAGGTGGCCCAAAAGCTACAGATACACAGAGACGGGGTCAGGCTCAGAGGTCATACAGGACCCTGAGGCTTTTGCGTTCCCTGAGCATCTCTTCAGAAGGGAGCGGATTTCGACTGACCCCTATGACCTTATACGCTTGACCAGTCAACACCGACGCTTACCCTTCAACTCAGTACAAGTGCTTATGTCACTACATCTCTTGAAATCATTATAATCGTAAAAAATACAATTCTATTTTATATAGAGATGTACAGTATTATCCTGAGCATATACAAAATTACAAAATAATGTTGTTTCAGGACGTTTCGTTTAAGATATCTGTCTTTCTGTAACTGTCCCGTATATGTGTCTCAATCCAATACAGTGGGGCACCCCGGTTTTACAGCAAAGTCAGTTAACACATGAAGTTTCCTCACAGAGGTATCTGGCTCTCAACAGCAGAGTATTCAGTCTCAGAAGCACGTGTCACATCGATTAGCTTGGCCAGTCCACTTTTGGTGGAGTACTTAAAGATGAATGCCTTCATGAGGTCATAGCGGTAGTTGCGGTTGATGAAGTTGTACACGACCGGGTTGACGCAGCAGTGTAGCAGCGAGAGGCACTGCGTTACATGCAATGCCACGTACAGTGCGTTCTCCAGTGTGCAGCTCAGTGGCAGTACATTGAGCAGTGCCAAAGTGTCCAGAAGTAGTGTACCATGGTAGGGCAGCCAACATACCAAAAATACCACAATGTATGTGAAGACTAGATGTCGACTGGAACAGCGTTCCTGGTCAGCTGAGGACTTGATTACCCTGGCCAGGAGGGCGTAGAATACAGCAATAATAGGGAATGGAATGGCAAATCCAAGGACATTGAAGCTCAGTTGTACACCTACAGTCCATTCATGCAAATTTTCAGCTGGATACATAGATTTGCACACAGTTATGTCAGAGTGTGAAGACTTGACCGCCTGGAGGAAGTAAGTATCGGGCAAAGCAGCGAGCAGTGCCAACACCCATATACCCACACAAATGACCTGTCTTATCCACCTTCTCTTGCTATATCCTGAGGAATCCCCAAAACATGCCACAGAGAGATAGCGGTCTACACTCATGCAAGTGAGAAAGAAGATGCTGCTGAAGAGGTTGACGCTAAAAATAAGATGTGTGATCTTACACATAGCATCACCAAATGGCCAGTGTCCATGCTGCAGGAGTGAGCTGATGGATATCGGCAGAGTTGCCACTACGCACAGGTCAGCGATGGCCAAGTTAAGGATGTACAAATGTGTCTCGTGGCGTTCACGGCTTGAGCGAATGTTCACCCACACCACCAGCGCGTTAGCAGCCAGGCCGATGATAAAGATGAACATGTAGAGTATGGACAGGGAATAGAGCATGGCATTGTGGCTGAAGCCGCTTTGGCACACCAGCGCTTCCACTTTGGAGCCATTCTCCTCCAAGAAGGAGAAGTTCTGCTCCTTCAGCAAGTCCAGAAGGTCCGTCAGTTCATTCATGCTAACGCTCATGGCGATGATCCTCACCAGGTCTCCTGATCCTGCAATGTAAAACATCAAATGGTGAGATCTATGAGGTGCTGGTAATGAAATGTACACAAGGCTCAATTAAGTACTAGGAAGACAGAACAATGCGTGACAAAAAATGTTTATTTTTTTAGATAATCTAAAACATCTCAAACATGCCAGGCTCCCATGTCAGAGGGCAGGACCTCATGTGGTTTAAAGGAATTTTTCAGTCTAACACATAACAGGGAGCCATTTCTCAGGGTGACTGGGTTGTTTGTAATCTATCAGAAGAATTACTGACCACTCAAAAAAGAATAAAAATGGAGAATTATCAAGGTTGACACTTAAAGCCTAACTATATAAAAAAAAACACAACTGAAACTGACAGAAATAATGCATTAAGATCCCTCTTCTCTACGACTGTTATCAGGATTAACAGTACTATCACACACAGTCCATTAGGGAAAAAAGAAAGAACTGATAGCAGCATAGCTCCATGAATAATACAGGATCAAACCCCTGCATACAATAGATGCTAAATGGATTATATCTAAAACTATTGTTGAAGATTGATAGCTAGAATATACAAATCTTTATTCCTTTGGTGCCTAAGAAATAGACGAATCCTTGTTGGGATGATGTTAAAGCGCACAATGAATCTATAACAAAACTGTTATAGACACAAAGAGCTGTGCATTTCTGAATTAAATCGGTGTTAAGTCCATAAAATCCACATCATGACAGGAAACAGATATAGGAAGAGCAACATGTCTGAAAAGCATAAGAATGACTCAGGGTAAGGGCAACAAAGAGGCAAGGATACAATATTCACGCAGGAGGTGAACAATTGTCTTAAATAGGTACATTTTTTAACAACAGACCAGCACTGCATTTAGGGCCAAAGAAATCATGCCAGAGATGCATGGACTGTTTCACCCCAAACAATAAACCTGAGCTAAGTAGCAGAACAAAAAGCGTTTTACTAAATCTTAACCACCAGCAATAAGAACATGCATCTTACACATAACCAGAGCCACATCATTGGGCATTGAAAATTTTCAAAGAATTTAATACTTAATGTCAGCTTGGAAACATCGCTGGGTGGTGCACAACTGAAGAGCCATTAAGTGATCTAATCTGTTTAAGCTTGTTTAGGTTCATTCTGGCCGTTTTGAGGAAGAAACCCATGTTCACACCTCACCGTAATGCCATTAAATGAAATGTGAGAGGAGATGCAGCTGCTCTTAATGCACGGCTACGAGATTACTAATCCTACAAAAACCACAGCAGCGGCGCACACAGTAGCCATTAGAGCTCCACTCTGTAGTAATTATTGTCAGACAGAGACGACCTGAGCAATGTCAAGCTCCGACCTGGCTCATCAGGTGCAATAAAACATGGTGGTCCATGAGTGCTCCTCCACCCACCTTGTTGTAAAACTGTTGTGTTTATACAGTACATCTCAGATACAGCGGGCAGCCTTACCTGAACCCCCAGGCTTTCCGCCACAAAGGATTCCCTGTGTGGACGTAGCAACTCTCGCCTCAATCCCCCTCATTCCCCCACCCTCGTCTCTGTCTCTCTCTCTCTCTGTCTTTCTCTCTCTCCCTTCTTAAGCCCACTGAAACTCTGCATTGTTTCCATTTCAACAAGTTAAAGCATTCGGCTCCACATAAGGAAGGGTCAGTCAGTGGACCTCATCTAGACCCAGTGGCCACTTCGAATAATTTACATTTGGAAATGGGAATGAAGGATGATGAAATATTTGCATACTTAGACATTTACACAAAATATATTTTTAGTTAAAACTCATAGCATCCCATAGATGATATCAAAAGGACACTAAGGGGAGGGGGGTATAATAGATTAATTAAAATTAATTAATGGGGCATAATAATAAATTAAAATTTCACAGACATGGTGCATCAATTTTAATAAGCTCTACGCAATTCTACAAATCACTTCATCACGTGATATTACTCCGCGCTGTGATTCTAAATCGAATTAATCCGTACAATACCGTCCCAGTAGCTCGGGTTATGGCTTAGACTGATAAAGAATACAATTCAGCACCACAGCATAACAAGCCGCGGGATCGAATCAGCTGCGCGTGAAGTGTGTGTGTGTGTGTGTGTGCTTACGGAGTTCATTCAGTTAAAGTATAAAGTTAAAAATAAGTCGCATTTAATTGAGCAGAAAAAGAAAGACATAGAGCAAACCTTACGTTATCAGTATCGATCTCGGGGATTCTGCAGATGCTGGTCGTGTCGTAGTCCAATCCTGCAGACTCACAGTGGCTCTAGGTTTAAAGCACAGACTGTGTGTGAGTGAGAGAGAGAGAGACTGAGAGGGTTAGAAAGAGAGTAAGAGATTGGGCTCACTTTGCGCCACTGCTGCTGGTTAATATGCGGATGAGAGAGAGAGAGAGAGAGAGAAGGAACTCCTCCTACCCTCCCACCCCCACCCTCCCGCAACTATCGCCGGGGAACTCGACCGCAGAAACTGTAGTTTCTGTGCAACTAAACAATAATGAGAACGGACGTGCGACACGTCGGATTTCCCTACACGCCAAAATAAACACGTCAGAGAGTTCAAAGAGCGTTTTCCACGTCAAAGAAACTCTGGATTGAGACGCAAGGGATATGATTGAGAGCACGAGACAATATTGATACCAGATTCATGAAACTGAAAACTCTCAATTATTACAAGCAGACAGTTATTAAAAAAATATTTATTTGTTCGTATTTATTTAAGTCTTCATGCATGTGTAACAGTTCAAACTTTTATTTTATTTTATTTTTTATTTTTACATTACACATATTTTACACTCTTATTTCCTCCTATGATATAGCTTATTATTAAAAGGAAATGTTTATACCATAATCAAATTTGTTTATTTTTTTATATTTATCAGTTATTAATTTTTTTCTACATTAAATAACTGCAAGCTACTTTACTCGTATATAATACATTTATATAGACATGACCTGTTTATTAATTTATTCCTTTTATCCGCTTAATCCACATGGGGTCACAGGCCCACGCGGCAAAAGGGCAGAAACAATCCTAGACAGGGCACCATGCCACCGTGCTGCCGACATATTTTTACTATTTATTATATTAACGT
>JAOUQV010000010.1:495838-505979 GCA_028565295.1 Aspidoras spilotus | reverse complement strand
ACTAAGAGCAGTCATTTATCAGCAAACACCTTTTTACTAAACTCACCCACACGTGTTATATCTTTTGGGAATAAGATATTTTTAAGTCTGACCTTCACAGAAATTCCTCATGCAGAATAATGTCTATGGGTGAAGTATCTACAGGTCAACAGGTTAACGTTAATGAGAAGTGTTGCTGTTGTTTTAACCGTTTTGGCTTAGAGAAATCGGTCGCTCCCTGCTGATCTATCTACAATTCATCAGCTGCATAAACTTCACGCCGTCTGGCCAAATGCCTAATTAAAGTGCTTGAGCCCTCAGGGTTTCTTCTTCTTCTTATATCCATATCTGCATGTCAGACAGCCGGATACTTTCCAAGGGACGGTGAATGGAAAAATCAATATGAATACCTCCCGACCCCTTGACAGCGCGAACGTGTTTCTGTAATGAAGCGCTGCTTTCTGTTTGTAGGATGTGATTATTCCAGGTCGTGCATCTGTAACCCAATGATCCATGCTGACAGGAGAGAAAGCTGCAGCTCACAAATCTCCTGTTCAAGTGTGTGTATACATGAATGTGGCAATGGGGAGCAATTTTTGCCGCACTGGGAGGGAAGTCAGAGTTTAATCAAAACCAAGTCAAAATCTAATACATTTCTGCAGCTATTTCTTGGTTTTTTTCCCAATCCCAGGGTTTTGCGCACTGATTCTAAAACCTGGAAAAATGCTAATAACTAAAGTTCATCCTGTCAGGTGTTATCATTGTTAGTATGTGAAAGCTTCTGAGTTCAAGCTCTCTTATCATAGAATAAGTCATCCATCTCCTCCTTGCGAGTATATCAGTAGAATTAAAGTGAGGCCCTGTTTTGGGTCAGCCATCACCTCCTCCTCCTCCTTTTCCTCTACTCCCTTCCTTCCTCAATACTGCAATCCATCTCCTCTTGATTTAACACCAACATTCACCTGTAGACCTGTAGGTTTGGACACACCAGACCTATGACACAGACATAATTGACACAGCATGGTTTTTGATTTGCTCACACTTTACTCCCTCTAGACCCTTGAGAATGAATCACAGATGGAAATCAGGCAAACTTGAAAAGAATCACATAGGCTCACTTTACAAGACCGTCTTATTTGTCCGTTCGTGTGGTTAAGGTTACACATTTTGTGCATGAGCACATGCATCTGTGAATCTGAATATCAAAAACGATGCCATGAGGCACATCGATGCACAGCTGCACAGCATCTGCCCCTTTCTCTGTCATCATTGTTGGATATGCTAATGAAGATTTAGATGCGAAATTATGTAGTTGAGTATGCTTGGGTAAGGGGTTTCAACAGCTCTGGTAATACTGACTGAAACAAACTTTGATGTGGTGGATGGTGCTTTATCTTCATTTGGGTCTGTGTGTGTGTGTGTGTGTGTAGGCTTGGCATAGCAGCACTTAGATACAATGAGAAATCCATGTAAGAGTAATAAAATGCACATGTGTATCTGTGCATTTTCGCTTTAGACATTCAGAATTATTTATGCTATTGCTAGCAAAACAAATTAAAAGACAGTATATAAATGTCTGTTAAAATGAACTCAGGCATCTAGTAACCTCACAGAGACTCGAATAAAAACTTCAAGAGGCTTTTTATGGTGTGGAAATTCTGTGAAACTAATAAGATTTCAGACACCGTGTGAGTCTAGAGTCTGACTTCCACATACACCACCAAGATTCATTCATTCATTTTCTATATTCACTTTAACAAGTTATGGTCACAGGAAAACCTGTGCCCAGCCGGCAACAAAGGGCACCCGCGCTACAGTATTTAATTCTGTTTGCACTGAGTGGTGTATACTGGTCTTTTAGAAAGCACTGGGTGAACACAGTCCAGAGACAATCAAGTACAGATCTTTATGGCTTAGTTGGTAGAGCACGATTCTGGACAAATCTAGGAACATTTTTAACCAGTGTATCTCTAGAAAAATGCTTATGTGTGCATCTATATAATAATTTATTACCTTTTTGTGCAAATTCCGTCTATCGCACAGTGTCCTGGAGCACAACTTCCACAATAAATGGGTGACTACTGTATGTTTATATTAATATGGTCACCGACCTGTGCTACGTTTACAGCTTCAAGCTAAATTTTTCACCAATGTGTACCAGTGTATTTGTCTCTGGATGGGTGTTGTCGTTGGGTATGACTTTTCACAGATTTGGTTGGCTCACACTATTACCAACCTGGTACTCCCTGATATCAGAGGACGTTGCATGGGTTGCTGGTTGACTCTCTCCTTACTGCTGCTGCTGCTGTGAGCACTCTCTCTATTTTCTGCACCGCTGCTCCTTTTTTTTTTCTTTTCTTTAATGGTAACATGAAATTGGGTTTGCGAAAGGCGCTATATAAGTTGAACTTATTATTTTTTTTTATTAACTCCAGTACTCATCTAAAACTTAATCCATCCCTTGTTTCAGTTCTTGTTGTTTTAAAGGGTCTTTGAAACAATTTGAGCTTTAAGAACTGATTTGTTTTTCAATGAACCGTTTATCCCATTACCAATACTCAATGCTGATTTGCTGATCGGATTTCATTAATTTTCGAAACCCACTTATTTCTAGTTTAGTGTCACAGGGAAGCTGGCAACTCTGGGCACGAGGGCAGGAACAATCCATCACACAAACACATTTACACACTAATGGAAACCTGATTACCCGGAGAAAACCCATAGGAACTTGGAGAGAACATGCAAACTCCACAAAGAAATTTCCAAAATCACCCCACCCAGGGCTTGTACCTGGGATCTTCTTAGTGTAAGACCACAGCACTATCCACTGCACCACTGTGCCGCCCCTGATCAAATTTGTCAGGTTTTGTTCACATACAGCACTGGAACTTCTCGTTTTCTGCAAAAATAATGAAATTGCAATGCCGTAAAAAGTGGACAAATATGGCTTTTGTGACAAAACAGATATAGATCTCACATAGTGCTACGAATTTGTTACGAATAAATCACCACACTCAAATCATGTTTTTCTTCAGATTTTCATTTTATGATACTAGTCATTGAATAATATTAGATAGTTTTCTTATTTTGCTGCTTTATTTAGTGTGATTGTTACGTTTCACTAGTTAAATAACTTGGTTTGATTATAGCCATACATGTCTAATTCAGAATATTATGTTTGGGGTGCAAAGTGTTTCCTGCCCTCACAGCAAGAAGGCTTGGGTTTGATTCCGAGGTCATTTCTGTAGTGGAGTTCTCGATATGGATTTCCCCTCGTCTGTATGGATGCACGATAGATAAATTGTACCAAACTGATGCCAAATTTCTCACTCTCCTAAAATATATAACATAAATGTAACCTTGTGTGCAAAAATAATCTTGTGTTTGACATAACTTGTGTCCTGCCATCCGTACTGTAATCACATTATGTATAAATAAACATACAGTCTAGAATCTAGCGCTAGCGCTATTCTAGATTCAGACATCCCTACATTCTAGCGTTCACCAATTTTTGCTAATATAAAACAAATTTTAGTTTGGTTCTGGCAAAGACTTTGTATGGCACATTGGCACCTGGCTCTAAACATAGCTCGTTATCATTCATGTGTGGAGTAGTGCTACCTACTAAACAAAAATATAGCATTTTACTGCCTACTTTCTGGGCATTACTTAAATATTCTTCATAAGCATGCCAACTTGTTGCAGTTTTGTCTACTGGGGCATTTTCTTAATATCAAGGACAGCACAATGTAAAATTTTGCACCCTGTGTCACTGCAACATTCTTTAGACCCCCTACGAGTTCTAAAACTGCCATGTTTCAATTTCTCTATAACTGCTTAAGCAATACATTTGCAAATTTTGTATCCTTATTTGACTTTAGAGGCAGCACGGTGGCATAGTGAATCGTGCCTTAACCTTACAGGGAGAAGATTCCAGGTTAAAGCCCTGGGTGGGACAACTTGGGAAATTCCCGTATGGAGTTACAATGTTCGTGTTCGTGCGGGTTTTCTACAGGTACTCCGGTTTCTTCCCACATTCCAAAGACACGCATGACAGGTCAATTGGTGTCTCTAAATTGCCTGTTAGTGTGTGAATATGTGTGTGTGATTATGTGTGCCCTATGATAAATTGGCGTCCTGTCTAGGATTGTTCCTGCTCTCGGCCCCAGAGTTGCCGGATGGGCACTGGCTTCCTATGACCCGGAACTAGGATTAAGAGGGTATAGAAAAGAATGAATAAATGAATTATTTACTTAATTCTCTATGAATAAAGTATATGAATTATATACTTTAGTTACTTTTTCTGGTCATATTACGGGAGGTTTTCTGTCTCAAAGCAAGAAGGTCCTAGGTACCCTTCCATACTGGGTCCTTATTCTGTGGGTTTTCTCTGAGTGATACAGTTTCCACTCACAATATAAGAAAGAGCATGTTAGGGTAATTGGGATCTCTAAATTGCCCTTAGTGTGCAATTTACACCTTAGGGTGTGTGTTGACAGTGGTGGACAATGAACTCTGGATAAGTGAATGCCCTGAATGAATCAATAATCAGTCATGCCAATGGATGCCAGCTAAAAAAAACGTACTATTTCTAAAGACACCATGTACTATTTCTAATATAGTTTCCGAATTCTTATTGCACCAATACAATAAGTCAGCGAGTTGGTTTTAATTAATTGCCCTAGAACCCCAGAAACAAATATTAAATAAGAATATAAAACAAACCCTAATGGGACAGCTTGACAAGCTGTCCCCCACCCCAACCATACGGCATCCTCTGGTGTAAATGAGTGGTGTTTTCAGGTGTGTGTGTGTGTGTGTGCTTGTGACTGTCAATACTGAAAAAGAAGGGACATGTTCACTGAGTGTCAAGAAAAGCAGTTGAGCAGCAGCTCTGTGTTTTGTAGGATGCAATTATCTGTCCAGTCAAAGCCACTTCATTTGTTTCCATTACGATTTCCCTGCACACGTCACCTGACGCAACCCTAGGGGCACAGGGCTACATTCTTAAAGAATGAAGCGAAGAGTTCTAATGAAAAGCAGACTATTGAGCTCACCCGCACAAACGTTAAGCACTGTATTGCCACAATGAGTTCCAGCTTTTGACTCCTGTGATCCTCAGTGCTCATTAGCTTTGCTTGCCCTCTTTACGCTTTTCATCAACGGACGTACAGATAAAGTGACTCCGCAGCAATACGACACTGACGCTTGAGCTGTAAAATGTATAGCATTTTTTTACAGAAATTAAAAATGATACCAGGGCTTGGCAGTTTCTCAGTCACAAGAGGTGGCAAACTAGCTGACAGATTAATTGTGTGATTTGTTTGAGGTTAATTTGAGACTAGCATTTATGTGGTTTCAAAATACACCATAAAGTATAATTTATCAATCGCTTTTGTAGTTATTATCCCAAATGACCAGATTATTAATAAAAAAAAAAAAAAAGGAAAGCGCACATCTGGACAGTCTGTAGTGATTAAAAGAAGCAGCCTGGTTGTGCGGACTCACTATCGAGCCTCAGCTCTGTTTTATCAGCTGTCAGTAATTGGGGTGTTATTATTCCTAAGGTTTGTTTAGTGGTAATGGAGCAGGAAGGTGAACTCAGTATTTACCCAGATACACAGACTGGAGGTTGTCCTCTTCCCCCAGAGACACAGTGTTAACTGGGAAACTGTCTGACACGTACGATGTGGATCACTGGCACTGAGGACGATGAAGCCATTAGGGCCTACGATGATAAAGAGAACACTTGTCTGGGCTGGTTGGAAGTTTTCCCATAACATCTCTCTCTTTCTGTGTGTTTCTCTCTATCTCTCTCTCTCTTTCTCGCTCTCTTATCTCTTATTTATACATTGATGTCTAATAATGCTGTTAGAATTTACGTGAAAAATCTAATTTTATGATCATATTAATAATAACAATTACCATACAGGGTATGATGGCTTAATGGATAGTGCTGTGGCTTTACAGCAAGAATGTCCCGGGATTGAGCCCTGGGTGGGGCGACTCGGGAAATATCTGTGTGGAGGTTTCATGCTCTTCCTATGTTCATGTGGGTCTCTCTGGGTACTCCGGTTTCCTTCCGCATTCCCAAGACATGCATGATAGGTTAATTTGTGTCTCTTAATTGCCCATTAGTGTGCGAAAGAGTGTGATTGTATGATAGATTGGCGCCCTGTCTAGGGTTGTTTCGACCCCTCACGCCCAGAGTTGCCGGGTGGGAACGGGCTTCCCCGTGACCCTAAAACTAGGATTAAGCAGGTATAGAAAATGAATGAACGAGTTACCATAGAATAAGTAGACAGTAGATTGTCTACCGCAGGGGGCTTGCAACAAAAGAACCAGGCATGACTGGCAATGTCTGAGTCAGATTCTCTGATACCAAGGGTGCTCTGCTGGACACCAGTGTGCAATTACACAACACAGACCCAATGAAGTGAAGCAACGATTAGGCACTGACTTTCTTTTGCACCCCCCCTTTATTGTGACAGAGGTAATGGCTGCCTGCCATTCTGTATTGTCAGCGCTGTTTTATGTCAGATCAGCAGGAATAAATATGTTACATACTTATGTTAAATAAATAATCTACACTATGGAACGTGGAACATGTTAGAACAATTAGGAGCAAAGAAAAAACAAGCTGCAGCGTAACAGAAACAGAGACTGGAGCAGACAGCATGCTGTCAGATTAAAATATACAATAAAATATATAGAGCGCAAAAAGTGATGGAATCACTTAACTAAACAAACTGCTGCCATGATTTATACGTAAAATCTGGATCACCAGTTATGACATCATGCCAATATTTGTTCAGATTCCTGGAATCCAATTTTCCTACAGATAAGTAGTCTTTAAATTCTGATTACCCGCCCCTCATTGTCACATTGTTTATCTTTCTGGGTGATATGCTACATTCCCTTCCTGCCCAGTGTGTTCACAATGTTCTGGCTGGATGTTAGATTTGAGTTTAAAACCAGGCCGGAAAGGTTTGTACATTAGGAAGCATCTCTAAGACAGAAAGGTTCCTCTTTGCACACATGATGATCACAAATGCGCATCATTATCCGAGTAAAAGATCCGAAACAGTGGTGTTATCTCACCACACTGCCACTGGCATACAAACTGAACCTTAATGAAAAGCCAAATGATGAGCGCAGCAGGACACTGCAGATCAAAGTAGGAGTGGAGTAACCGAAAACACTTCAGCTTACCAGTGCCTCCATAGTCTTTCAGCAAGTCCCCAGGTGGATTGTTGGTGGTTTATGAGCTCGACATCCGTCATGTCCAGTTTGCACATATGTGTGTGGTCCTCTACGTGCCAAGTCATCACTCTGTGTAGCACTGGTTTGTCAAATGCCCAGCTTGCATGAAATTCACAGATGGTGTCAAATTTTGGATCACCATCAGCTGTGTCTCCTCTCCCCCTTTCCCACTCCCTTTCCCTTTCTTTCTCAATATCCCTTTACTTTACAACTTGGACTGGGTTTGGTAAAAAATATTTTATGCTCCCTCAAAAGATTCCAGTTTTCAGAATCCTAACTTAGACATGCTTTTTTAAACAAACAGGCCCATCTGTATGAATGCACCCCTCCAAAGCGCTAAGGTAATTATATAGATCAGATTGCCGCGGGATGTTTGGAAATTATGACCTTAGAAAGCAGGCCTTGTGGAGGGCAGGTTGACCTCTGACCCCAACAGAAGATCCCATTTCAAAAGTCTATAGCTTATTTTTAGTCTTCACTGGCACAGGTTTCAATGTGGCGCTTCAACTCTGTGCTAAATCTGATAAAGCAAGTCATGAGAGTTGTCAGTCATAGATTATCTTCATGGCTCCTGAAGCAGTTTTTTGGATTGGATTTTATTTATGATCCTTTCAAGCAGATTTTAAAGAAGGATTATTTCATATCGTACATCATTACTTTACTATGTTTGGCTGCACATATGGGCTCTGAAGGTGACTGAATGTCCCAATCTCTTGTCAGCTGTTACAGCTCTGGGGAATCTAACTCCTGTTACTAATGCTCTGGGATTTCCCAGCAGCACACTCTCCATAAACTAAGCTATCCAGGTTGCATCATACTCACTGATAGTTTGATGGTCATAGCTTTAGTGGTAAAGTAGTGAAATGTGTAAACATGATGCTCAGGGCATTTTGACCTCAAGGCGATAAGTTGAAATAGAAATATTTATATTAGGCTTGGAGCAAAAAGATGATTGTAGTCCCTGATGCATGACCTTGATCACATGTTTTCACTCACAGCTGTGCCCACACATCTGCCATCGGATGGATACAAAACATGTTTTTGCTAGTTTTTCCCATAAATATTATAATAATAAATAAATACCCGATGTGATATTCAGTACTGTGCAAAAGTCTTGAGAAATCCATTTTTAGTGCTAATGTTTCTGTATTTGTCATTGAGGTGTGAGTGCAAATTGATTTCTACACAATATGTTTGCAATAACGTTTTAGACCGAAAAGGAAATAGATATGGAAGTGCAAAAAAAAGGTTTGTCAATCTAAGTCCCCTGAAGAACTGTGTCAGGTTCTCAGGGGTTCTCTGTAAAAGGACAACAATGCTCAGTTACAATTGGTCATAAGGTGTTGGTTAAATTTCTAGAGCAACACGTCTCAAAACCAGGGAATTTCTTTGCATTGCACTTGCTGTTGTAAGGCTTGGATGTTACTCCTCGGCTATGGAAACCTATTCCCTGAAGCGCTCTAAGCACTTCTCTTGAGCTGATCTGCCCTGTATAGTGTTGTTCCTGCCTTTGTGTCCAGATTTACAGAGTTACTGCCCACAACCATGCATGGATTAAGCTGAACATAATAAATGAATGAATGAATGAATTAATTAATTAATCAATGATTTATTCTTTATTTACCTCTCAATAAATCTCAATAAGAGTACCAAATGTCAGCTGTCCTCAGCAGTTACTTAGTATCTGCCTGACACACTGTTCTATCCTGGAACAGGAAGTGAGCGGAAATATACTTCCAGTTGAGGATATTGTGCATATTATTGCAACACTGAGGACAATCACTTTCAGCATTCTCACCTAGGCGGGCAGCAGCACCTGTGCTTCCTCTGTTAGAAATGTTCAGAAAAAAGACAGAAGCATTGCCAAAATAAATGGAACTGACCAGCTGTACAGCAAGGTTTATAGTTATATAGTATATTTAGCTGTTTTATTGTTTAAGTGTTATGTGTGTTTTCATTCTTGTCATTCACCTGATTAGTTATTAGTTTTGTGGTATTTATTGAATTATATGTGTGTGTGTGTGTCTGTGTGTGTGTGTAGAGGTTTGGCAGGCCCGAGACGAGCGCCAGAACTTCCACCAGCATTTTGACCCCGAGATGGTGCGTGAGGAAAAGAGAATGGAGGTGGAAATCGAGGTCAGAGTTCAGGCAAGTGTTGGAGACCTCTTCTAACACTTCATAACAGATCCTATTACAAAGTCATGCACTTATGCACACAGCAGTTTACAGTGGTGTTTAAAAATTGCTGTAATAATCAACAATTACAGATGTATAGTTTTAGTTATTGCTACAGAGTTTGCATACTTTTGCCACATCAAGATGTGTAATACTGGGTCAGTATTAGACATTAACTTTAGTATTAGTATTTGTCTTAGGACTTAACATGTAGGTCAAATTAATGCAGAAATATACACTCAATGGCTACTTTATTAGGTACAATTTCTTAGTGACACAAATAGCTAACCAGCCATTCACATGGCTGCAACTCAATGCATTTAGGCATACAGAAGTGGTCAACACAACTTGCTGAAGTGAAAACCGATCATCATAATGGGCAAGAAATGTGATTTAAGTGACTTTGAATATGGCATGGTTGTTTAAACCAGAAGAGCTGGTCTGTGTATTTCAGAAACTGCAGATCTCCTGGAATTTTCATGCACAACCAGGGTTTTACTCTTTATGTTCTGAAAATGCATAATACCCACTGTTGGGCAGTTGTATAGATGCAAATGCCTTGTTGAAGTGAGATGTCTGATGAGAATGGGCAGAGAAGGCAACCATAACTCAAAAAGGAAACCACAAAGAAAAAAGTAGTTCTGAAATCAAATGCTGGGGTCCAAAGTTTTACAAGCAAGGTATACCTAATAAAATGGCCTGTAAGTGAAGAAAATTGTAATTC